>LOEQ01001901.1:76989-88143 GCA_001685075.1 Bramus lutescens
TAGCAGAGCTGAGACACTACCACAGAACCTATAGCAGAGCTGAGTCACTATACAGAACATATAGCACAGCCAAGACACTACAAGAAGCTATAGCACAGCCGAGACACTACACAGAACCTATAGCAGAGCTGAGACACTACATAGAACCTAAAGCACAGCCAAGACACTACCACAGAACCTATAGCAAAGCTGAGACACTAGACAAAACCTATAGTATAGCCGAGACACTACACAGAACCTATAGCAGAGCTGAGACACTACCACAGAACCTATAGCAGAGCTGAGTCACTATACATAACATATAGCACAGCCAAGACACTACACAGAACCTATACCGGAGCTGAGACACTACCATGGAACCTATAACAGAGCTGAGACACTACCACAGAACCTATAGCACTACAACAGGCACCTGGCACTCACTAGTCCTGGTATGCCTTAACATTTACTCTTATTTTTTGTCTTTTCCTTTGCTCCAACATGTAGTTAGGTAGCTTTGTGGCCTTCTTGCTTTTTCTCCTCCATTTCTGTTCCCTCTACCATAAGTTTGATGTGAGGACCACATGTGCTCAATTCCCTGTTGCAAGCAGCATGAGGACAGGTATGGTAAGCAGCCCTTTTCCCTGCATCACTGCTTCCATTCCTCAGTTCTTTCCACTTGTCCTGGCCCATAACTTTCAGGAGCCCCTCAACCATCATTCATCTCTTACTGTTTCCCTAAGCCCCATACATAAAGCCATGACTAGTCTACTTGATATCTTTGCCCAAGTGTCTTAAAGTCATCTCAGATTCCAGGATATCACTATAAGTGATGTTTTATGGAATTCCCATACTTTGAGCCATGTCAAATGTGAGAAATTTTGGGAAAAGAGACATGTTCTGAAATGAGCTTTCTCCCCACAGAAAGAGAACCTTACATTAGAAGTTATAACTTGATTTATAACTTTAATATATAGAAGAAAAGTCCCCACCAGCAAAATGCAGAAGTTTAAGACTTTCCTGAGTCTTGCAGTCCATATCCCTAGGTGAAAATGGATCAATGAATCTCACCTCTTAGGGACCACCTTTTAAATCATATGGCCCATACAGGACTAGAAAAAAATTAATTTTTAAAAATTAAAACTATCAAGTTAACCAGAGAAGAAAGTTCTGTGTTTGGAGCACATATTATCCTTTTACATCTAAGTAAAATGTCATATAGATAACATTTATAGTCATTTATACCTCTGATCAAGAAGTCTGGGCTGGACTGAATTAAAGTGGTGAACTTCAGTATAAAAATGTCAGAAAGTGTCTGGGTCCAGTGGTCTTTGTTCATGTCCATGGCTCCTGTTACCATTGAAGGCCATGAGGATGCCTGAGGTCTGGGATGCCACCTAGAGCCATGTTTGTGTCCGAGGACCACACTGCCACTGGGGCCATACCTATTTGACTGGACTACATGGCTACCTGGAGCAGTAGTGACATTCAGACCTGGCTGTTGTGGAGGACCATGTCTGCACCCATGGTCCTACTATAGCTGGGGTCTGTTTTGAAGTCTGAGGACCATGTTGCCACCAAAGGGCACATGTAAGCCCGGGGTATGGGCCACAACCTGTGACCTTGTTTGTGTCCAGGGGGTGTGCTGCCACCAGAGCCATGCTGATCTCGGTACCTGTGCTGCCACCCACAGCCATGGTGTCATCTGGGCCAAGTCGCTGAGGGCCATGTCTGTATCTGTGATCCTGCCGCAGCCAGAGTCTGTGTTGATATCTGTGGCTCTTGTTACCTTAGGGACCTTAAGAACCATTTATGATGTAATCAGAGGGCCATGCTGAGCCGGTTCCACCTTTGGACATGCAGCAAGAGAACTGCTGCCCTGACCCCCATGGGAGAGCTGGCTCCACCCCTCACCTGGCTCAACCCCTCACTGAGGTGGGGCCCCAGTTCCGTGAACCACCCAGGCTCACATCCGGGGCTTTGGGTTGGCCCACTCTAATGTCTACCCCATCTAGGACCTGCCAGAGCTGGTGGACGGACTTGTGCTGTGGAACGATACAAGCAGCATCTCCATGACTTGGGGTGGCTGAAGGATATCCGAGAGGAGTTTTGGTGAGGGTCCAGTGATGATGGGGTACCAGAAACTAGAGGCCTTGAAGCAGACCAGTGACTTAATGAGGCTGATTGCAGAACAGGGTCTACTGTGTAACACATTGCAGCTCCTGCTGTTGCTAAGAGAGGCGGAAAGACAGAAGTGAAGAGGGCTTTTTGTTTGTTTTGTTTTAGTTTTATTTTAGGGGGGAGCACTGCAAGGGTGGGAGACAGATATGGGGAAATGTGGGAGATGAGCAGAACTGGGGTGCATAATGTTGTTTGTAACCTTATAAAAGCCTTGAGAGTATGAACTTTGAGTCAGGGATACTCTGTTTCAGAAGGGCTGGTCTCAGTTGCCTGCCCTTTCTTTCCCTGGAAAGAAGATTCCAACCAGCAATGAGCTGGGTCTGTTGATCCCCTCCTAGAATTGAAATATGTGGCAACGAGGCATTTTGTCTTTAGGATGGATTCCTAGAACTGTCATTGGAAAGCTTGCCTATGCCCCCGCCCCCATTTTTCCTGTGTGCCAGGATCCTCATCACCACTCAGCATCACAGGCACCAATTCCTTCCATCTGTTTTCCTTCCTACTTGACCTCAGATAATAAAAACCCTTCTCTGGGCTTTCTGACTATATATATGTTCAAGTTCACCTCTGAGCTGGATATGCAAAGAAACCAGTGCATACCACCTGATTCACCAAAAAATGTTTCAGATAGGTATTTCTCTCATGCTGTGTGTGAAAATCAGAACCCATAGAGATTAGATTACTTCCGATGCCCCAAAGATACCAGAATATGACAAAATGAGGTTTTAGACAGTTCTGGCCCTGTGTTCAGCACTGCTTCCCCATTCTAATGATACTGGCAATAGGACACACTTGCCCTTTCTGAGTCCACCCTTTAAGGTAACAGTAGTTCTACGTTCTGAACAACTTATGCTCCTGAGGATCAAGAGATAAGAAAGCAAGACTCAAAACTGCTGGGGAGGACAGTGATTCCCAACAACCTCACAATTCCTAGAGCGCACGCTTCAGTCACCAGGCAGATGCAAATTGAGGCGAGAATATTCTTCACTGTAAGTAATGAAAGAAGGCAGGATCAATTTTGCCAATTTTATTGAACCAATAAAATTCCTACTAATAACAATGAAATAAATTCTGCAGGTATAAACGTGATACAGTTTAACAAAACCCATTGTTCTGTACCTATAAATAGATTTTCAAAATGTCATAAAAAGTGCAGTTATGAATTGTTAACAGGTTAATACACAGTTCCTTTATTTCAGATGTGTTTGTCTTGATTCACTAACCGTTCCTTCTTTATCTGTTCAAATAATATTACCCATCCCTCAAAAAACAAAACCAACAACAGCAGAACGAGAAGAGAAGCGTTAAAGCACGAGGGTCTCACACACAAGCTGGCCCGTTTGGGTCAACTCTAGCCAGAACTGTCAAGTCAGCAACATAAGAACAAAACTCAAGCCTACTTATACATAGAAGCTCTCCTGGGTTCTGTCATCGCCAGAACTGTCAATGCATGTGGAGGGCATTATCAGTGAACACCATCATCTGCACCCACAGCAGGGTCTGTTCTGCAGGAAAAAGGGTGAAGTGGCTGTTGAGAAAGCTTGCTATTTTCAGAGTTGAAACTATAAAGAGGGTGCTGCCACTTGACAGTGAACTTGTAGACCCTAAACTGCAAATTGCAACAATAAAAAATTGGAGAGAAGCTTATCCTAACTTAAAACCATATAGAGGAAGAGACTGATGTGTGTGTGTGTGTGTGTGTGTGTGTGTGTGTGTGTAGCAGTCTTCAAGATCATGTTCCTCCACCTTACATGAGTCCAAAGTCATGTGCTTCATAAGGAAAATTACAGCAACGAAGCACAGGACTACAAAGGTGAAACATCACAGCTTCTGATTACATCAAATATAAAGTACCAAGGGACGCAAGGGTAACTCTGTATTAATACTGATGAATTATGAACTAGAACAGGTGCTTCACAGCATGCTACATACATCACTCACACCTTAAGGAGAAGATGTCTATGTGGAAAGTCATGAACTTGGCATCTGACTCGTGCGACTCAGCCACAGTCTTCATGTATACATTCATTATGCAGCTGGCCTGCACAATCAGGATTCAGAAGAATTTTCAAGTTCAACTCCTATTTCATAGTTAAAAGTTACATCCAGTTCTTCCATGAGAGGAACACTTCTTTCAGGTTTGAAGGAGGTAAGCCAAGTGGTGAGGCCATGTTTCTAGGGTGGTCCGACAGGGTTCTGGTTTTCCTTGCCAAGACTCTGTGTCCCTGGTCAATGAGTAAGGAGATGTCAAGTGGCCTGGCACTTGCTTTCCCATCCATCTTGTTTTGGGTTGAAAGAGTAAATGTGACGAGATAGAGAAAGAAAATAAATCCCAATTTCTCTCTCTCTGCAGGGACACCCATATAAAAGCAATGTCTGCACTGGCTTCCTTGGTGGACAGGGTACTATTTAACTCGGCTTCTATTTTGGGAAACCAGGGAGATTCAGGGAAGAGATGCCTCTGCTTTGAAAAGGCAAATCTTTGGCCACTCATCTGATACATTTCCTTCATCGTACCTTTTGTTCTTCTATCAGACTCAGGAGAGCCCAGTTAAAGTTTGTAAAGATCAATTAAGAAATCAGGTTTCTTCTGGATATAATGGGTACATTTAACTCAGTGATACCCATGAGCAACATGTTAACACTAAAGACCACAGACTCTCTCTAACATTCTTTCCATAGAAACGATACATTCATTTTAAGAGGTTACTTGGAGTAAGAAATACAGAGCTTTAGCAAAATTTTACATGCCAAAATTATATTTATGATATTTCAATTTTTAATGTTTGGGGTCCTGTTAACTATAAAGTGGGGTGCTCGTTCTATGGGCTACTTTGTGGCACAGGCTGGATCACCTCAAGGGCTTCCACATGCATTCAGAAGCAGATGCTCCCTTACCCTTCCAGTTCTGTACTACATGGCAGTGCAGTCCTAATTTAGTTAAAGCTAAATGAACACTTCTTGACATATCATTTTAAGTCACCAGGTCATTGCCTAACTAAGTGCCTCCTTTACTCTTGGGTCCTTAAACGCATTAATCAGCCATTGCATGTGGGTGCTCACGACTGGGATGGGAACACCTGAAGACCATTAGAGATCTGCTCTACACCCCAAACAGGGTAGTTCACCTTTGGGTTAGACAGTCATGTACGTGTGAACATGTGTCTCCTCTTAGGAGCCTGGCTGTGGAGGAAGCAGCAGCATTACTACCTCTTCTCCTTAATGACTCTATCTGGACTCACACAAAGAGCAGCGGCAGGAGCAAGCCTCAAGCCAACACACTTCCTTATCTCACCCAGGGAAGAATGGGGTTAGAAGCTCAGTTAATTGAGTGAAATGCTCATGTACTCAATTTTGTGGGATTTGGTTTTTTGTGTTTTAATCTACATTACACAGCAAATAGGCTAATACGATCCAAATTTGTCTGCCAGGGATTTCCTGCCCCATTGAAGACTTAAAGATTACTCTGGATTGTTGGAGAATTTTAACTCTGCATTTAAGCAATGGGGACTATTACCAGTATTTACCCTCTAATACAGACCAAGTTAGGCTAGTAATTCAATCACTTTGAATTCTTGCTAAATGTTAAATTCTGCAGGGTAGAAATATTAATTTCTTTATCATGTATAAATATAAAGGTTCCTACTTTGATAGAAGGCAAACATTTTATGATTTATTTAAAATATGGAGTAGTATTATTGAACAATAGAATGAATCCATGAGAAGGCTGGGTGCTCTGAATTTATAGGCTCTTTGGGGATGAGGTAGAGGAGAGCAAGTTATCTTGGCAGTTGGGAAGAGGTTATAAACAGCAGTGGATAGACAGAATACACTGGATGCTGTATGTATCTGCTAAGGTGTCCAAGGCAAAAATACAGATGGATGGTGGAGAGAGTGGAAGAGGGCTGGGGAAAAGCCATATTCTTCATGATGGAGGAAGACACACTCAGAAAGCTGTAGTGGTGGCGCTCAGCAGGTGGCTGGTGATGTTCGACTGTGAGAGGCATTAAGACCCAGACAGGCTTGGGGATGCTGGGTGAGGCACTTTGAGGAAGAGGAAAGCAGGGAAGGGTGGATGGAGGCTGGTGAGAGTCTTTACCTATACAGCAGGTGCCTGTGCCAAGGACAGCCAGAATCTCAGCTCTTTGTTCCAACTGTTCCTGTAAAATGTTTTCTTCCTCACGGGGCTCAGCCTTGGTGCACACTTCCACCCCAGACCCACTTCATACCAGCCTTTTCCGGTCTTGGTCTTCCCTAAGCAGGTGCTGTTGGTGGCCAGATTAGCAGTGACATAAGATGGCAGATGTGTGGGATTCACACTGTGGACTACAGGATACACTTTCATTATGGCCTGCTATGGGGAAAGATTGAGTCTGCATCTGAGTCTCCAGAGGCACAGGGACAGTAGGGACCAGTGCAGGGTGATGGCCACCTCGAACTGGTTCCAACAGCACCCCTTCAGACCTTTCTGCTTGCTGGTGAGGTACCACTAAGAGAGTGTATACACTGCATATGTGGATCATCTTGCATGCCTTTTATTCCATGCAAAATGGTCTGTTTCACAGAGAATGAGACACAACACAAAGTTAAAAACCTCATTTGTCCTTCGCAGCACATACCACCTGTACGGTCCACTGGATTTGTTCTTTGTCCTTGTTTTACAGTTTAAAGGAGCCTTGCCATCATACAGGCACATACTTGCCACTGGAAGTGTTGACTATTTTAAGAAGTAATCTATAACTGTTTACTGGTAAATTCACTTTGGTGTGGCATAGAATTCTATGATTTTGGATTAGCAAAGCTTTCTGAGGTGGGAGAGGAAATAATTCCCTGGATGATATCTGTTAGATCTTAGAATTATGTAAATTTTTAATAGACACAACACAAACAAAATAGGGCTCTGGTTCAAATTTTATATGACCTTTATACAAATCTTGAGTTTTTGCTTTTAAAAATAGCCCTGTACAGCTGTGCTATATTGGGTTTAAAACTGGTTCAAAAGCCCAAGGCTACACCCTGCATTCCATTTTAGCTACCCCTGATTTACAGAGCACCCTAAGGCGGGGGGAACGACAACAAATAATTCATTGGACTGAGACAAGGTACTTATTTTAAAAAGTAGTCCATCTCCAAAAGCCGTTTTCCATCAGAGTAGCATGAATCTGCCCAAGGAAGCCACTTCTGAGGCAGCCCCAGGGCACTTGGGCCATTCCCAAAGTCCAGTGGGTTAAAGAGCAGGCCCACTTTCATGTGTGAGGGTATGCACATATTTCTATCTTCTTTTTAATTTTTGAGACAAGGTGTTACAATATAGCCCAGGCTGACCCCTAAACCACCACCCCCTTGTACATCTTCCATGTACTGGGATTTACAGGTATGTGCCACCAAGCCTGATTTCCTTGATGTTTCTGACAGTGATCTGAGAAACTGAAAATTAGCAGATGCTGGCAAATGTGAGATTCCAAATTGAACAGCATTATTCCAGCATGCCCATCATGGTTATCAGGCTGATTTTAACACAAGGAGCAAGGAGTTGAGGACTTCACAACCAGAAGTGTTCTTCACACACACTCGCACGCTTATGTTTGGCACAATGTGAGCCCTGGGTGCAGCTCATCTTATCACAGGCTCTGTTAGTACACTGATTGAGTCAGATAGCTCCTTTGAAAAATATCACATTTCAGTATAAAAAGCTACACTATAAATTACTACATTGTAAATTCAATACTCTGAAAAAAAAATGCCACCCTGGAAAACCGCATCGGAATTTCAAGTTTGCACTGGATAAAGCGGTTGACAGCCACTCTTACAGCAGCATCTGCACTGGGAATGTGGGGTGCTTGCTGTAGTGTGGAGGTGGGGCCACCTTCACAAACCAACTTTTTGAGGCTGGTTCACTGAGGCTCATAAATACATTGCTGTGTTTTTATTCACGGTTCCAAGTCAACTTATTTTCCTGATTATTGATTGGTCTGTTGAACTAAAAGGAAGTTTTGCTAGAATAGAAATCTATTAAAGGCACTAATATTTCCATAATCCAATCCCTACTCACATTTCTGGGGCAACACAAAACCAAAAGCAAAAAGTAAGTGGCCACTTTACTTAACCCTTTTCTTCCCTTTTGGTCTAAAGCTTATTCAGGGTTCTGTGAGAATTCCTCCTCTTAGTCAATACATGAAAACTATTTTCATCCTGTCATTCAGTTCATCTGAACAAAAGAATGAGGCTATGAAGTGAAACTGTTTTCTAACATGCGAAAAATGCAATAATAAACTCTATCCTAAATGTGAAAGCCTTAAAGCTGGGAAAGCTCACGGGCATTTATGCCACTGCCTGTGTTTGCCATTCTTCTAAGTACTGTTCTCGTAGTTCATCCACATCTAAAGAAGGAACGAACACAGTCCACATAAGCACAACACAAGCTGGCACAAGCTTTCAGAGTAATCTCTAAAGGAAGCACCCTGTCTTCAAATCTTGGTGACTTTTTCCTCACATGGAGGATGTTAAGCAAGACCCTGGAATCTAAAAATGAAGAACTACCCATGCTACAGGTCTACAGCCATCACTGCTCTCCTTCCCGGGACAGAACGCTAAGTAAAAGGAGCTAGCATCCCAGAAAAGGACAGCAGGCAGAACGTCGGCCCACAGTTCTGCCATAAGAGGAAAAGTACACCCACACAACAGGGAAAGCCCTAGTGAGCACTCTGTGAGAGCTTCATGGATGACTCACTAGAGATAGCTATGTTTTAGGTTAGCATGTATGTGTAAAATGCAAGTCACCTTTCACCAAGCGAAGGCGCTCAACTCGTGCAGTTGTGTCCTCTGGGTGCTATAGCAGCTCTCTAGGCACTTCACTGGTCAGTGACATAATACAAATTAAAGCTATAAACACACAAGGTTGTGCTCTCTGAAGATAGTCTAATCAAACAACACAAATTGATGCAAAAGTGTGACTTTTTGGCTGCCTTCTTACTCCCCTATGACAATGTGTGTGTGTGTGTGTGTGTGTGTGTGTAGCTAGTTGTCCAAACAGATTTTTCTGGGGGAATGAATGAATGCTTTGGCTCAGTGAAATCACAGTTCAACCTCAGCAAGGTAAAACTGGAAAACACCTAGCACAATAAAGACATCTGAAGGTCATTTCTTTATGGCTCTGTTTAAAAGGACACTTCTGTAGTGACATGATAGGGGAAGCTGAGTTGATTTTTAAAAACATTGCACTGTTTTGTTGTTGCTCAATCACATTAATTGACAGAAACACACTTTTTCCTTTGAATAACAATTTGCTTAACATATTATAAGAAGAAAATCATGTAAAATAATTTCCAAAGCTGTAACAGGGAAAAATAGGGGTGTATTAACTAACCTTCCTTAGCTCTCAGTAAAAGAGCATGTGCAAAGAAACATTTGGTCAGTGTTGTGTGCTGGAATTTGTGTGCGAGCTGTAAGCAGCACTGTAGGCACCAGCTACTAGAGGTGATGGAGGACTATGGTGCAGGACTCAAGGAACTGTGCCTAAGTCCACTGCCACACACACAGCCATGTGGGAAAATGAGGCCTCTGCTTTAGAAGACAAACAAAGTAGCTGAATTTGGCATTTCAGTAGCATGCTATAGAATTCATCATAATTAATTTCACATTAAATTATGGACAATGTCTGTATCACATTTCATGTTATTGTCAATAGCAGTGTAAGAAAAAAATCAGATAAACCAAAACAGAACAGTGCCTGATCATCTCCTGGGGTACAAGTTGTGTTCCAGGAGCAGCTTGGTTCAATAGCACAAGCCTTCCCAGACTCAGGACACATGTGGGCAGTTTCTGGTAGAGGATACCATTCTTTGCTGGATGTTGTTGATAGCGGAGAAAGAACTGCTTGAGCAGATTGCAATCACTTTTCCTTACGCTTTTTAAATAAAGACAAGTGATACACATACACATGAACTCCAGAGCACTGAGTGAAGCCTTAACAAACCAGGTCATGATTTA
This sequence comes from Bramus lutescens, assembly GCA_001685075.1. NCBI lineage: Eukaryota > Metazoa > Chordata > Mammalia > Rodentia > Cricetidae > Bramus > Bramus lutescens. The sequence continues at coordinate 87,139 of LOEQ01001901.1, forward strand.
TGTCAGATCCCAAAATCCAGCTGTAAGCAATGTGAAATAGTGCTCGTCAGGGTTACTTTTGCAACTGTTAGCAATGTTAAGCAGAGAGATATAAAACACACCATTGCACATTACAGCCAGAAAAAAATAAACAAACAAAACAAACAACTCCCCCCCCATCAAACCCTAACAACAATAACAAAACAAAAACAGAAACAATAAACCTCGACAGCTAAACCTTGACACTAGGGAACTGAATAACTGCTGAGGCTGTGTCACAAACAAGTTCTGATATGAGTCCTGTGTGAGAGGCCCTGACACATGCTGATGCCTTCCTGGTGGGGCTTCAGGTCAGGTGCCGAGTTATGGCACGCAGAGCGTAAAGCAGCTCAGCTTGCATCCGGGCTTCCATCAGCAGTAGATTCACATGGACCTGGAAACCAAATGGCACTAGCTCAGTGACTATACAACACAGGAGAAGAATGTGGAGAGGTTTTCAGGTACCACACTTGCATAGGTTTTATGTATTCATATACCACACACAGACCTGGGTATGCACATATATATGATGAACACTCAAACTTACTTTTGTGGATAGTAAATGTAAATTTAAAATAAATTAAAAACATATTCCTAGCATTTAAAATTTTAAATTAAGAATTAAGGTTAAAAATACACTTGCAGGTTTAACTTTAAGCCCTGAGTGAAGCTGAAGCTAACCTTGGTTTGTGTAACTATCTGATCTCACCAGATGCCCACCACTTGCAAACTCTCTGGTAAAATCTCAGGGTTCCTCTTTGGGGAAAACCTCTCAGATGAAAGGCTGATGTAAAATCTTTACACTTTCTAAATTGATTACAAGGAAATGCAGAATGTTGAGTTACTCCACATCTTCCTATCATCTGAGCATGGCTGCTCTAGAGCTGAGTTATTCTACATCTCCCTATCATCTGAGCATGGCTGCTCTAGAGCTGAGTTACTCCACATCTTCCTATCATCTGAGCATGGCTGCTCTAGAGCTGAGTT
>LOEQ01001901.1:88557-125186 GCA_001685075.1 Bramus lutescens
TGAGCATGGCTGCTCTAGAGCTGAGTTACTCCACATCTTCCTATCATCTGAGCACGGCTGCTCTGGCGTTGAGTTACTCCACATCTTTCTATCATTTAAACATGACGTTGGGCATACTCTCCTGATGACAATATACAATTTCTAGAAAGGGAGGAAATCTATTGCAAATATATAAACAGCATAAGGATGCATCAAGGCTGAAGATGAAGTGGGTAATATGACTAACTTTAAGACTTCAAAAATTATTAAAAGTGGAGCCATAACACACTTTGCCAAGGCCATACAGATCACTGGGAACCGTTAGGACCCCAGAATGAGTTTTTCACATTCAGCTTGAACACAGTGGTATAAAGGAGACAGATTCAATGCTTTTTAAAGGCCTAGGACCTAAAGTCAGATCTGATGCTATACTGTTGGTAAAGATTCTTAATTCTTACTAAGTTCTAATCTAAGTAATAATTCATATTACTCCCTCCACAGATATTCTTATATAAAAATATATTTGTCTCACATGCCCTTCACTATAATGGCAAAATACTAAATTACAATGAGGATCTTTGGTTCGAACAGTAACCTGGTGGCTACTAAGAGTTTCTAAATGGCAGAGCCTTCCAGACTGGGTACAATTCTACCCAGTACTGCTTCTTAGTGGTTTTTTTTTTAATAGAATGGTAGATTTATTGGTATTTAGATCCAATCTTTCAAAAGGTGATGCTAAAATGTTGGCTACATTTTTATGTCAACTTGACAGAAGTTAGGTTCATCTGGGAAGAAGGAATCTTGAGAAAATGCCTTCATAGGATTGGCCTGTGGGTAAGTTTATAGGGCACCTTGGTTGATAATAGATGTGGGATGGTTCCACCCTTGGGCAGGTCCTGCTCTGACCTGTGTGACCTCAGAGCTGTAAAGCTGAGATAAACCTTCTTCCTAAAGATGCTTTCCATCATGTGTTATCACAGCAATAGAACGCTGACTCAGATGTACACCTTAGATAAGCGCACACATCTAAAATTTAGTCAACAGTCAACATATTTTAGATTAATAAAACATGAAAAAAATAGCTAGCTCAATTCATCACCCTCCTTGTTTCATAATTGAAACTGTCATGCTGAACATAATGTCCTTGAGGTCTGCTTGGTGATGACACTGACCTTCTCTGAGTGTGTGAACTGCCGCCAGTAGCTGTCATACATGCGCTTTGTGGTTCTCTCGGGGTAGCAGGTCACAGTCTTGATGTAAACCTTCAGACTCCGTTCAAGTAACTGGTTAACTTCCCCATAATCATAGTCATCATACCTGTGAGTGACAGTACTGTGATGTGAAACCCAAGCCTCACTGCTTAGGCCTTGCTATTCAATGATGTCATAAGCAAAGTCCATTAAGTAAGTCATAGGGAGTATTTACTGAATGTCTGGGTGTCACACACCCTTCTCATTACTGAGATTCTATAGTGAACAAGAGGGAAAAACATCCACCCCTAGTGTCACAGAGCTTAAACTCTATTAAGATGTAAAGAGAAAACACTACAAAGCAAACACACAGTTTGGAGGCAGTGGTAACTACATAGAGAAAAAAAATGGGACGGATTGTGATGGCGCACACAATTAATTCCAGCACTCCAGAAGCAGAGCCAGGCAGATCTCTGAGTTCATGGTCAGCCTGGCCTACAGAGTGAGTTCAAGGACATCTAGGACTACAGAGAGAAACCCTGTCTTGAAACACTAAAGAGGAAAAAAAAAGGAAAGAAAAATGGATATACAGCATTGGAATATTGGATTGTAATTTTCAGCGGGGCAGGCAGGTGAGAAAATAGTAGAAGGAATTGAATGAGCAAGAGTAAAGCCAGCCAATAAAGGCTGGTCAGGTGTTCTCAGAGGGTGAAACCCTGAGTCCAACACATTGTTATGCGTCAGGCAACACTTCAGACCAATGGAGCAGAAAAGTCTTAAAACCAAAATTCTAAATAGTCCTAAATCCAAAGTTATGTGAGCAAGAGATCATGTTTAGGGTTGGGCATTTTTTTAACTTTCTCTTTTGTAAGGATGGAGATCAAAGCCAGGCCTTGTACAGGCAGAGCAGGTTAGGAATGCTGACCTGGTAGTGCTCTTTATCAGTTGATTTGTCGGGAATTTTGTAGTGTTTTGGTTAAAACTACAGAAAAGACTGCTTAACAAACTGAAACTGAATCCCAGTTTCAATCTGTAATGCTTTTTTTTGGATGTGCTTGCTCACGACTGCCTAACTTCTCTTTGCAAATCCATGTCAGAAGGAAGGAAGTCTACAGAGCCCAGCTGAAGCAGCTTTCCCGAGTAGACTGCTCCATCTCCTTCCCTCCACGTCTTACCATCCTCTCCAGCTACTTCTTCAGTTTAAAGGCTGTTAATTAACTTGTGACCCAACCACCTCACCTTGGTGCTTTTGGGAGCACAGAGTCCCCTAATTATAATTCCTTCATAAGGCAAGCCACAGTAACCATACAGACCTGAATTTGCTATTGTTATCTTAATAGACACTTTTTTCTTCTCACACTGACCTATCAGGAAGGATTCTCAAACCTGCATCTCATTCTGTTTACTCCCCTGCCTTAGTAAATAAAGTCTTACTGCTCTGCTTGTGCTATTATCAAGATTCACAACACACTTTTTATTTATCTGTAATTTACTTACATGTTTATGTACATGTGAAATACATGTGTGGAAGCCAGAGGCCAAGCCTTAGTACCAGTCTTCAGATGCTGTCCACCTTAGTTTTTGAGACAGGATCTCTTACTAGGACCTGCAGCTTGCCAGTTAGGCAAGGCTGACTAACCAGTGAGGCCTCGGATCTGTCCCCACCTTCCTAGGGCTGGGATTCAAGTGGGCATTTAAGTAAGTGCTGGGGATTGAATCCAGGTCTTAATGCTCATATTTATGGCAAGTTTTACCAACCAAGTCATCTCCCTAAGTTTCAAACACTTTAAATGAAGAAAATAATCTCTGAGATGAAATTAATTTCTAAATCAGGTAGCACCCCCTCCCCCAGAAAGATGTACTCCAAACAGGCTAAAATAAAACAAATGCTTGAATTTCCACTCAGAAATGTATAAGACTGTCTGCACAGTGAACACACCTGATTCCAAACATACAGTGAACGTAGTTGAACAATGCTCTGCGTAGCATGGTTGTGTCCACATCCTCATGGGTGGCCATTGTGTTGTAGGTGAGATTGTAGACCATTCGGAACTTCTCATCCAGGAGGTGTCCGATGTCAGAGTAAAGCCTGTTCACCAGCGAGAAGCCGTGATTTTCCCAGGTGTAGTCCTGGATGCAGAAAAAGTGTTCACTTACAAAATGGGCATTCTCTGTTAAACCATGTAGTTTTTTAATTTTTAAAATAAATAAAACTATTGAAGAAAGTTAGTATGGGTTATTTCTGACTCAGTTCTAAGATGGCAGCTTTACCAAGCATGTTGGTCAGGCTGTGGAGTACAGAGACAGGGTATTATCTCATAGGGTTTAGGGCTTGGCATGTTTGTTATGAACTCTGGCCAACTCCTCTGGACAGGCACTCTGAACACTACACTTTATCTGAAAGGACCCAGAAGTTCTTGGCTATTGCTATGCCATCAAATTTACTCAGGCATGAAGGAGTCTGAATTTTACTCCTGTCCCCACAGAGTCCCATTGTACTGTGGGAGAACTGGTATAGTCAAATTTCAAAATGACTTATTATAAATGTCATCGATTGTTTGATTTCTTCCCTGCCCCTCCAAGAATAACACACAAATACGTAACTATCCTGCATAATTCAGGCAACTAAGCAAACTGTTTATTAGTGACTTCCTAAGGCAAATATGTTGAAATAATTACCTTCCTATGGGAACATCAGATAGAATGGGTTGAAGATCCTATCAAAATGCCTATTGGCTACTTTAGAAGACACTTTATTTACATTTCAACAGTTAATCCCTTGCAAGAACTCTCTAGTTTCTCTATGTTAAAAGCTCTGTGTACCTGGGCTCGGAAAGTTGGCAAATGCTCTTCTCCTCGCCTGGCAAAGTCCTCATACCCAAAACCTGGGTCTTCAATGTATCGCGAAACATCAGCTGTTATGATCATGTCATCTTCGAAATCTAAGGGACAATAAAGGCATTCAGGATACTTACACAGCTAAGACAATGAGCCTGAACCTCAGTTCTCTCCATTTTTTTTGGTTTTCAAAAGTGACAGTGTTGACTACTTGGCATATAGTCACATAAAATACTGGTTAGTGAAGTTCTAAGCATAATTTCCTTACCAAGCATTGGGTAATAAGATTTAATTATAATATGCAGGAAAAAATCAACTAAATTGAAATATTTAAGCAACTATAGCAAAAGATCACTATGCCATATTTACTAATTTAGAAATAAAAGATAAGGCTTGTGAATCTAAGATTTAAAGTTTGTTTGATCTCTTCAAGGGGATAACATGGGATATGGGGAAAGAGAAGAGACAAGAGAAACAATGACTGAGTTTGAAGACAGATCTTTAAAATTATATTTGATTACATTTAACAGCAAAAATCCCTTCACTCTAGTTCGCTGTTAGCTTCCAGGAGGCAAGCCAGTCAAGACATGAGGCATGGAATCCCAAGAGAAGGGGCCTCTGGGTGTCTGGCTAGCCTCTCTGTGCAGTTGGTGAACACCCTCCCCCAAGCCTGAGCATGCACATGGGAGCAGAACACTCCCATGGTGCTGAAGCTGTGGTCAGGGCCATGTCCCAGAGTGCAGGGATGCCAGGGAGGCAACACTGCCATCTACAATAGGTTCAGCATGCTCGCTGTTGTCAGGGCACTGTCCCAGAGCGCAGGATGCCAGGGAGGCAACATTACTATCTACAATAGGTTCAGCATGCTTGCTGGTAAAAACCCACTACTGAGAAACTGTAAATGCTTAGTGCATATTATTTTAAGCTGAAAACAATTTTCTTCCAACTCACTGTGTTTTAGATTAGTGTCATTGTAATTACTCTACCCTCTTCATGATTTCAACTATTTAACAGTGAATAAACAAACTTTTTTCTTTATTCCATAAATGAACGCATTGTTCTCAAAATAAAAAAGTAGTTCCTATGCGAGGAATAAGTTCTTTGTAAGTAATTTATGTTAAATTAGTTTGGTCTTTAATAAAAAACTAATTCTCATCTGGGTAAATTTTTAGGAGTCTGAGAAACAATCATACAAATTCTTCTGAAAGACTATACATGAAAATTCTAATAAGAAAAAGTCTCCTTTTTATATTTAAGTTGGGGCCATTGACTCATTTCAGGATGCATGAGAACAGCAGAGAAGATCAGATTCCCAGACTACATAACGTTGAACACATGGCATCGAATTCTCACCCTTCATTACTCAGGCCAAGAGGAAACTGACACCTGCTGAGCACTTCCTTCATGGCAGGTGTGATGCTATAACCCCAACAGCCACATTTTTTCTTAATTCGTTATATTAAAAAGAAAAATCCACTTAAGAAATAAGTAACTATTCATCAGTTCTGATCTGAAGCTTTTCTTTCTTATCTTTTCTTCTTTTTCCACTTTCTCCAGTGCTAGGCCTTGTGCATACGGAGGTGGGGGTGGGGGCAAATACTTCACCCAGGAGCTCTGTCCCCAGTGCCATCTAAAGCTTTTAAGCAGTATTCCTCTACGATGAAAGCCCTGTATGATGGCCCTTATGTGTAATACGAACTCATAATCTCTGATTCGCCTACAGTCCAGGCTCCATTCAAAGAATGTTAGTATAGCAATGGTTTTCAAAGCACCAGCTCTTGACTCAAAGAAGTCATGCTTCTCTTTCATCCACCCATCATACCATAACCAAATGACAAAATCCAACCAAGAATATCTGTGGCACTGAACTGTCAGCTTCCCTAGCGCCTGGGCCACTGGGTTCATTTGCAAACGCTAACACTGGACTTGTCTGTCACAGGACTCCCTTTGTCTTTGATACTAGTCATTGTTTTGCTCATTTTAAACATTCTAATTTTAAATTACAATTTTAAACATTCTAATTTCAAAATAGTTAACTAACCATAACAAAGTGGGCCCCAGGAAAAACCTTATAACTTAGAATTAGCAGCAGACAAGAGCTGTTTTCTAAGCAATCTGTCCATATAAAAGGATGTATGAAGGTACCTTGACTGTTTACAGTTTACTATACTTGGGTCTTAAGTGTTCTTCCAATGTCCACATGGGAAAGACTGGGCCTGTAGGAGGCGGAGTCTCCTGTGAGGTGTTTAGGTGGTTAGGGTTCCCTCAAAACTGACTGTAGGACCTTGGTGTCTTCCTGGATTTGTGTTACCACAGATCCAAAGCAATGGGGCCAGGCAATCACAGGCTGATGTCTAATAGTCCAGCCAATCACAGGCTGATGTCTAATAGGCCAGGCAATCACAGGCTGATGTCTAATAAGCCAGGGTTAGTGTCCGACTACAGATTATAGCCAGGCAATCACAGGCTGATGTCTAATAGTCCATCCAATCACAGGCTGTTGTCTAAGAGGCCAGGCAATTACAGGCTGATGTCTAATAGGTCAGCCAATCACAGGCTGATGTCTAATAGTTCAGCCAATCACAGGCTGATGTCTAATAGGTCAGCCAATCACAGGCTGATGTCTAATAAGCCAGGCAATCACAGGCTGATGTCTAATAGGCTAGGCAATTACAGGCTGATGCCTAATCCAGCAGCTCTGCACTAGCTAGACTGACCATTTTAGTATTTGTAAGAGTCACAAAGAACTGACTGACACTATTCTTTCTAGATTTACTTTGAAGGATTAAAAATACTAATCTTGTGATCAACAGCCTGAAATTATTTCGGATTTTACCTAAACAAATATTTAAGTGTGTTCTAAAAGGAAACAGCATTTTACACACATACAGATAAATTTCTTGGGTTTTTTGTTTGTTTTTGTTTTGCTTTTTTGAGACAGGGTCTCTTTATTGCGTCTGTCTGTATACAGCTTTCAGTCAGCAGTGTGAGACAGAAGACACTCCACTGTAGTAATACAGTGATTCTCTCATAAAGGTAATATGAATATAATAAACATGCATCTTCTTCAGAATTAAAGACTCGTATAGTCCTTTCTTACATGGAATCTGGGAATTTTGTCATATTAATACTTTCTTAAATAGGAAAAAATTAATTTCTACTTTCATTCTAAAATTGATATTTATTTGTATGTATGTATGTATATCTATCTGAAACTCAATTATCCACTGTACAGGATCATTTTGGCAAATTTGGTGTTGATATGGTTAATGATAAAATATTTAATACAATGGAATGACTGATATATGATATGGCCTTATTTATTTAAATCAGAATGTAGGAGCTGAAGAGATGGATAAGCTGTTAAGAGTACTTGTTTCCTCCTCTCTGAGGACCTGGGTTCAATTCCCGGCACCCATGTGGCAGCTCACAACCACCTGAAACTCCAGTTCCAGGTGATCCAATGTCCTCTTCTATCCTCCTCTGGTACCAGACACACATACACACACTGCATATATACACATACAGACAAAATACTAATATACATAAAATAAATCTAAAAAATACTTTAAATAAGAACATAATTTTTGAAATAGGCTCAAGATTTTATTTTAGTTAAAAATTCTAATAGGTTCAAGATTTTTAGTTAAAAATTATTTTCAAGTAGTCAGTGTAAGGGTTCAAGAAATCTACTTGGAGCCAGGTGTGGTGGCATACACCCTTAACCCCAGCACTCCAAATGCAGGTTTCTGAGTTCAAGGTTAGCCTGGTCTATAGAGTGAATTCAGGGCCATACAGACAAAGCCTATCTTGAAAAGAAAAAAAAAAAAAAGAGAAGACGTCTACTTGCAACCTAAAAGGTATTTCTATTATTTCAAAACAACATAAAGAAGTAAAGTATTTATATCTTACAAGCTCCGGTGATCTTAAAGAAACAGAAATATTAACTCTAATAGCACTGTCTGTTTTTTCAAACAGTGCTTTACCAGCAAGGCTCCCCACTGCAGTATTAACACACCATCAACATTCCCCCGCTGCATTATTAACACACCAGCAATGTTCCCCTGCTGCAGTATTAGCACACCTGCAACCAAGGGGACGACGTCATAATCGTGTGGGGCAACGTTCCCCTGCTGCAGTATTAGCACACCATCAACGTTCCCCCATTGCAGCGTTAACACACCAGCAAGGCTCCCCACTGCAGTATTAACACACCATCAACATTCCCCCGCTGCATTATTAACACACCAGCAATGTTCCCCTGCTGCAGTATTAGCACACCTGCAACCTTCCCCTGCTGCAGTATTAGCACACCAGTAACGTTCCCCTGCCGCAGTATTAGCACACCATCAACGTTCCCCTACAGCAGCGTTAACACACCAGCAAGGCTCCCCACTGCAGTATTAACACACTGGCAAGGCTCCCCCATTGCAGTATTAACACACCCACTGCATTACTCTCCTTTCCCCCCCACTTCTCTGTATTTTTCATTTCTTTGTTAATGTCTGGAATTTAGTTAACTGCAATGCACCCAATTCATTTCTTAGTTTCTGACTCAAGCTCCCTGTGTGACACTGATAATATCACACACTGTGCTCAAGCTTAAGGCTCCCTCCTGGTCTCTTCTCTGCTCTTGTGTGCTGTGCAAAGGTATTTGGTTTGCAGGCATGGCTGAGGGTGGACAGGATCAGGGGACAGAAAGGTGGCTCTCATTTAAGAGCACTGGCTACTCTTGATGAGGAGCTCGGTTTGAACCCCAGCACTGACATGTGGGTCACAACCATTCACAACTCCAGTTCTAGGGGATCAGCGACCTCCATGGGCACCAGGCACACATGTGACATACATATATACATGTGGGGAAAACACACACACACATAAAGTAAATCTAAAATTTAAAACGATCAAGAAAAAGACAAAAGGCACACTGTTCTTCCTGCAGCACTTCTGAGTTGGCACACATGTCACAGCAGCACAATTCTCAGAGCTTAGATGACATCTTTGAGGGCTCACATTTGTGTTTATCGTCTATGCTGCTGAGGTAATAGTTACTATATACTGCTCTATACCTTTAAAGATGGAATTGGAAAGTTGCCCTATTCCAAAATTCCTTAAGAGTATAAGAAAAATTCAGTTTTACATTTATTTATATAACTGTGTGTGTGTGTGTGTAGGTGTATGCAGGCCATGGAGGAGGTGTGGAGGTTAGATGAGAGCCTGCAGGAGTTAAGTTCCAGTCTTTCACCTGAGGTCTCAGGGTCAAACTCAGACTGTTGGGTTTGGGGGCAAGTATTGCTGAGCCATCTTGCTGATCTCAGCAACTGACCTGCTTTGAACATGTATCCAGGACAGAATCAGGACAACAGCCCTACATACCTGTCTCAGGATTAGTGATAGTCATGTGCTGTGTAACAACACTTTACTTAGTCAAAGACTGAATGCATATATGAAGGTGGTTCCTCAAGATGACATTGGATCTAGAAAATTCCTACAGCCTATGACATTACAGCTAACACACTGCAGTCTCAGGCATTTCACACTTGAGTTGACAACGCTATGAAAAGACCTGGTGCCCTGCCAGTCACACAGAAGATACCATGATATAACACAAAATAGAGCCTCAGATTTATGTATTTGCTATCTGTGCTTCTCACGTTATTGTTGAACACACCCCTTTCACTTATCACACATGTACTGTTGAATATCATGCCATGTTCTGCTGGCAATAGCTGTACAATCTTCATGTTTAGAAGGAGTACCATCTAAGTGTGTGAAGGTGCACTCCATAGTGTCTGCATAACTGCAGGTTTCTCAGAATGCACCCCACTGTTGCTGAAGCAGGCATGCATGGGGTAAAAGAAAGATGGCAGCAGACTCATCTTTATGTAGTTGTACGGAAAATACTAAAGGCTGGTGGCTAATAGTCTCTGAACAACTAGCCAAGAGCAAGGAAGAACACACCTGAGTGAGGAAATGAATGGAAAGTCTCTCCAGGGACCACAAAGAGACTTTCTTTCGTTTCTTTCTCAAAACGCGTGGTCATTTCTTCCTGAGTTGTCTCTCCATCTTCTCTGTCTTCCTGAAGCCTTTTCATCCTTTCCATTAAGGCTTCTAGCTCACCTAGTGAGTCCACAATCTGGAAGAACAAGACAATGTTGGTGCTATGGTACTACAAACTGCTCCAGTAAGCCCCTCCTTCTCCAGCTCTACTACAGCATGCACACAGGACAGTTATTTAGGCTGCAGCAGAGATGCTAGCCAAATGATATGAACTTTTAATTGACAGGAATATTTTAAATATGGCTAGGGTAGGCAAGTGTATAGAGATAGAAGGCAGATGAGTGACTGCCATGGGCTACGCATGGGAGAAGAGGATGTGTGTGTGTGTGTGTGAGGCTAATGGCTATGGAGTTGCTTTTTATACTGCAGTAACATCCTAAAATTTATTGTTGCCAAACTCTGTGATCATCCTTACAACTATTTGGTTGTACCCTTTTAATGGGCAAATTGGGTGATATGTAATTGACATTTCATTGAAGTGATTTAAAAAATAACTTGAGATTTTCACTAACTCCACAGCAATTATATGACATATTCAAATATTTTCAGATATAGAAGTCTGCTTCAGTTACAAATACAAAAAATTATAAGTGTGTGTGTGTTTGTATTGAAATACAGAATTCTAGTGTTTGGTATATGAAGTCTCAAAATTTCTCCTTTCTGCCTCCTAAGATCTATTTTCCTTAGTTGTCCAGCATCCTACAGACAGATGTTGTGCATGGGTCTAACTTTAAAGGCCTGTGATACTGACTGTATCAATGCTCAATTTTTGTCATTCTAACAACATCACTTTCCTTAAGGTGCCAAGAAAGGTGTAGGAAATCCAAAGAAGGGTACAGACATCATGTATACCAAGAAATTGAGGCCAAAGTCACCTGGGCAGTGAAGACATTCAGAAGGACATTTAAGAAGAGAAAAATAGTTTAATGTTAAATTTCAGTATGGTTTTCCACTGTCAGTGGAAAGGTGAACTCTGTAAACAAGGGTATATGTTTAAAGAAGAAAGCTTAGAGTCTTCTTGGTTACAGTGTCTTCAGAGTAATAACAGTTTAAAAGTTCAGGTGTGGGTGGGCAAAGGTATTATATAATAAAGCCCTAAAGTTAAAAATAATAGTCAAAACTTTAGGTACTGATGAAACTTTTACAGTGCTAACAGCATCTTTCAAGTCAGTAATATCCTCTCTGGTCACAGTGAACTCTCTCTGGATAATATCAGCAAGAAGGTTCCAAGAGAAGTGATGTGGGACTCCCCTGCCACTGGTTGATGGGGAGGCTGCTTTGGCCTATGGTAGGGCGGAGTGGAGCTAGGTGGGAGGACCAGAGATGTGGAGGGAAGTGGGCAGAGTCAGGGAGAAGCCATGTAGCCGCTGAAGGAGAAAGATGCCGCTGCCAGAAACTTTCCAATAATCCACAGCCTTGTAGAGATATACAGATTAATAGAAATGGGTTCATTTAAAATGTAGGAGTTTGTCAATGAGAAGCCTGAGCTAATATGCCAGTGTTGTAACAAATATAGGTTCTGTGTGATGACTCAGGTCTGGGTGTCTGGGAAATGAACAAGCAGGTTCCAGCTACAGAGAAGCAGTTGAATACAAACCCCAAAGTTCTTGCCCGCCAGGGATGCATTCTCGATGCTGTTGTCATTAGCCAGATCACACACGCAGAAGCTGTTCACTGAGATTAGTCTGAAACTGTTGGAGATTCCTGGCTCTCTCTCTGGGTTGATGCCACTACCGAAAACAAAGCTGGCCAGAGCATGATAGTGAGCCAGGAGGACCACGGCATGCACTAACTCAGGCAGGGACCAGTTGTTTTCTCCAGTTTTGACAAGTTTCTGAAATGAGAATGTGAGCCAAGATCAACATGAACACCAGAGGAAGCCACAGTCTCACACGCTCTCTTGTAGTCATGTTAACTAAAACTTCTTTTAGAATGTTTCACACGTTAGATAGGCCTTTGGTCACACAATGTCATGTGTGAACTACCAAACCTCGCAACATGTGGTGGCATCGCCTATAATGTAGTATAAAGTACTACAGCACTTTAAAAACATTAATAAGATGTTAAGATAATCAAGAAACATTAAAGCTGGAAGGGACTTTGACATTTTCTACCAAAGCCATTCATTTTCAGGTATTTTAGATACTCTGTCCCAAAGTCATGTGAAGATCCAGTCTAACAGGATAGCTGTTGATTTCCCTCTAGATGACATTTGGTAGAGACCCCTGCCTCCCCATTCCACAGGACTGTACTCTGAAGTAAGAACTTATGACATGTCAGTACACTTTTTCATTTCTATTTCATTTGGCCTCTATTTACAGCCACAATTAAACTCATTAAAAACAATAATACCAAGTAATGCCCAATATTGGCTACCAACCTGACTGTGTCTGCAGACAACTACAAGCCAGTCACTCGCACTTCAGTGAGTAATTTTTCTGATTAGATTTCTTGAAGGCCCACTCTAAAAGCAGACCAGGTCCCAAACTGGATAAAAGCAGAGGAAAGCTAGCTGAGCAGTTCAAATGCATTGCATGCATTCTCTCTCTGCTCCTGACATGTGGATGTGCATGCTGCTTCAAGCTCCTGTCTTCACTTCCCTGCAATGATTAACGGACTGCAACTTGGAATTGTAATTTACAATAAATCCTTTCTCTCATAGGTTGCTTTTTGCAGGATTAACTCCCAAGGGTGAATTTCACCAATACTCTCCAGAGACTCCTTTCTTTCAGTTCAATATTCTTCACACAAGTAATGCTGTTCTTTTCTCCATTAAAAAATATCATCTTTATATGACCACAGCCTTAGACATATATTTTTCTGCTTTTCAAATCTGACATTTTGACATGTTAATTTTTCATGAGGCTACACTGTTTTTAAACACAGGTACAATTGTAATGCACCTAAAGATTTCATTTCTGAATTGATGTCAGATTTTTTTTTTGTTTTTTCTTCAGTTACCTGCTACAATGAATAGCTTCTTTATGCTCCAGCACCTGTCAAGCCCTGAACTGGTCCTCACCATCCACTTGTCTTTGAAATGTTGGCTTGTCCTGCCTGTGCCCAGTCCTCTTTCCTTAGTCCCTTCACCTCGACTGTCACTTATGTCCTCCCTGTCTAATGCCCATCCTATTAATTCTCTGATGTACTAACACACTATAGAATCAGAACAGACCTAGAACCGTGCTATGTTCCACAGAGTCCAAAAGTTGCCAAAATCTAATATTAAAAACTAGAAACAGTGCTTGCTTTAAAAACTGGACAGTGATTTAAAAAGCATGTCTATGTATCAGCACATTACATGTGTATTTCTAAGCAAGTGTCTGAGATGAAGGTAAGGCTTTTCTCCTGCACTGAACTCTGCTGGGCAGCACTGTGTCTGAGGAAGTAACTAAGTGTCTGAGACGGAGATGTCTATTTCTTATCTAGCCAGTAATTCCCATACCAGCTGGAAGTCACTTTTGATTTATAAAAACCATTTCTTTATGAGTCTTAAATTATGAAATGTTAAAACTACTGAAGGATTTAGAACTCAGAGATCTTCCAACTTTATGGAATTTACTAACTAAAGGGCATATATCACTGACAATACATTCAGAAGCAGGACATCCTTGATGCTAGTGGATTTGGATCTATTATCTCCTGGACAATGGAAGCCAATTTTTCTCAGTCAGACACTGAAGCACAAGTTCAGGCCAATGAGCAACACTTATGGAGGATCAATTTTCATTTGCACTTAAATGAAACCTACTGAATTCCTAATTCTTTTCTGTAAGTAATACAGCATCTTGTTTCTCAAGTTACTAATATATAGGTGTTTAGAATTAAGTCCTTATACATACACACATGTATAATGAAAAAGAGGCTATGAATAAACTCTCAAACTTCAAGCATAACTCAGAACCTGTATAGAAACACCCAATACCTGAATGTGCTCTTTCGTGATCAGCCAGGGCCGGTGTGCCAGCAACTTGTTAATTTCATTAAGATTTCTCAGTCGTTGTGGTACATATTCTAAGCCATTCAGCCACTCAGCAATCCCTCCAGTCTTTAAAAATTCATCCACATGCATGTTTATCAGGTAGGAACACTGGTGTCTGGCTGCAGCCTAAAGCACAGAAACAAGCTTCCTGAGAACAGTTGTGAGCAGGTCTTTCCACAGTGAGTAATTCAGATGGAGCGAATACAGTTTTTACTCAGTAGCTCTTTTCTCATAAGATCTTCCCTCAGAACTGTTTACCACACTGTTGTTGCAGATTCTTAAATCGATACATGAGGCAGATATGCAGTTTTCAAAGCAAATACTTGTCACATGAAGTCAACGACTTCCTCCTGAGTTTGGTGGACACAGAGCAGCAACTACACAAGCTATTTTCAGGAAATGCACAGGCATGGGGCAAGTCTGCTATGGGGAAGATTCAGTACATTCCATCTAAAGTTCAGGAGCTTCTAGGAATGTGTATCCTAATCAGGAATCTGGCTTATATGAGGACTTCCCTCGTCCTCCCGTAGGATGAATGAAGCAGTCACATCTGAGCTCAGGGACGGGCCTAGACACTGCCATCACGGATCCTCTCTTTCTGTAGTCAATGTCAGCTGAGTGTTGTCAATGGGACACTCATGCGAAGGATGGCTGCTGCTCATAAAAACTCTATTCTTTCCAGTCTCTGTATCTCAGCTCTGTCTTAGGGAGTGAGCATTCTCAGTCTGCTTTCAGCCTTGCTGTCATTGAAAACTTGTGTTAAAGTCACAGTTCATCAAGTTCATGTCAGAAAGCACAGAATGCTGTTTTTTTGTTCAGCTCAGTGACGCTCACCTGGACAGGGCAGCTCTGCTGGCTGCTGCCTTTTTCTTTCCACACACAGCAGCATGGGCTCATGCCCCCACTCTCTTCCCCACTGGCTGGCTAAGTAGAGCACAGTTTCTCCCTTCCTCCTACTGCTCTAGGACCTCCACCACAGCTCCCTGCCCCGGCCCTCGACTTGCAGATAACATTGACTAATTAGCCACAAGGTCCACACTTAGAAGTGCTGCGATCCTCTCAGTAAGTCTTCTCTTATACAGATCTGTCACTAGTGGCAACTAGAACTTTTCTCACACCAACGATCATCTTCATGTATAAGATAACTAAGGAAAATGCCTGCAATCAGCTTATGCAGAAAAAGACCCCAAGAAACAGCAAAACTGGACCCAAAATCCATCTTTAATCATAAGAAACTAAATGTAGTGATTGGGGAGAGCAGGCCTGCTTTTCGTCCCACCCGGCTCCCGCACGGNNNCATGCCTCTGCCTGACTCTGCTTTCTTCCTCCCACAATTCTGTTCTGTCTTCCCCTCCTACCTATGTTCTGACCTGTCAGGCCTAGCAGTTTTATTAATTAACCAATGAAAGCGACAGATAGATAGAAGACAATCCTACATCAACTAAACATGAAAATAATTCCACTAAAGGTTAAACAAGAAACACTCAACATATTAAGTGACTTAAAGCAACTCTGAGTGTATCCAAGGGATATGGTATTCAAAAAGCCAGAAGCTTCTTCAGTTATACCCCATGTAACTATACTCAGCTTCACATGCATGCACATACAAACATAAATATATGCACACTCACATACACATACACACATATACATACACACCTCTCATCGGATACACACACAACCATATATGTATACACTCACACACACATCCCATACATACAGTCTCTCACACACACTCATATACACTTTAACCCACACACCCCATACATAGTCTCTCTCACACACTCATATACACATTAACCCACACACTCCCAAACATTCACACACATGCACACACACATTCCACACATTCACATACACAGTCCCTTAACAGGCACACTCACTCATACCTCTCCGCCAAACACATACCTTAGAAGGGACACAGAATATGTGGAACCTAGTTAATGACAGTAGGGAGTAGTGTGAAGTAAGCACCTACCATGATGGCAATGTAGTGCCTGTCTGGGAGGGGAAGGGGGCCATCCATGCGCAGCATGTAGAACTGGCTCCGAAGGAAAGATTCCAGGTACTGAGTGTGCAAGCTCATCACCTGTGTAATGTTGTCCAGGCGACCAGACGTAGAGTATTCTTCCACGAGAAAGTTTGTCCGTTCGTCCACCGTGTTTGCTTGGACAACCTATTAAGCAAGAAGCAGAGACTGCTATGACTACTGTGATGTAAAGAGAAATTTGCTTTCTGTGGACTCTGCCTCTACTGGAGAAATACATATTCATTTGATGCTAACAGACCCTGAAATTGTGCAGCTGCTCATACTAGAAACAGAAATTTAAAAAGAGAAAGCCCCATTCAGTTTTGGCTTTGGTGCCACAATTTATTAAACAACAAATGGTAAGTTATCAAACACTAAACAGGCAGCTATAAAGCTGAGGAAAGAAGCCTCCATCTGTCTTTGCAGGCAAGTAGACAGACTCTAGAGCCCATTGCGTGGCCATTGTCACACAAATGTAGCAAGGCAAATCCAGCAGCATTTGGTCACATATATTTGCAGCCTACTCTCATCAACTGACAAAGAACGTTACTTGCATTATTTTGGACAATATCTGATCCTTTATTGTTTTTGCTAGTCAACATTTTTAACATCTTTATGAAATCTTTTTTAGAGATACAGGAACATATAATGACTTGTGGAAAAATATTAGTTGAAAATTAATACAGACACTAGATTCCATCATTGCTAGTTTAAGCCTAACATAGTAATTACTAAAAACAAGGCATGAAAGTAGAACTTACATTCTCCATCTAGGGACCAAAGAACTTTCTCAAAATAGATGATAATATACAGCCATATACTCCATGCCAGGTTGGTGTCACACACCCTACTGGCTGTGGCAGTGTGAAGAGCTTGTTAATCTTGTGAAAAGATGCAGCTCTGTGAGAATAGATGGACATCAAGGTGACCCCACCACTGGCTAAGTTCCCATTTGTTTTTTGAGCTATACTTTTAGATGTAAGATGAACATGCTTCTCAGTTTTAGCGATAAGGAAGCAGATTCTGGATGTAACTCAATGTTGTGCATCTAGTTCATAGCAAAGGGTCTAGGTTTGTGAAGTCCAAAGTGATGGCCCTTAAAGACTTAATGCTCTCTTCAGAGCTGGCTTCACAGTTCCTTTTACCCCTGGGGGAGTGCACATTATACAAAGGAAGTGCTTGTGGATAAACACTTAAATGGAGTATATCTAAAAGTGAAGCTGTGAAGAAATGTTAGTTACACTGGCATAAATACAAAAGGCAACTTCACCTCAGCTCGTTATGGAACCCCTGGTACTCTCATTTGTTGTTTCCCTGTTGGGTCAACTAGAGGGACTGAGCTAATAGTTAAGAAATAATAGCCTCCAAACCCAAATGTAAATAGGGCTAGAATATTCCATTTTTGATTTGCTTTCTCTATAAGTTTCGGAGTTCTCACGGGGTGTTTACAATATATCACTAGATTCATATGCTGCTCCACATCCTAAGAATGCTCCGGGAGGTAGTGCACACGCATCAGGCTACCATCTCACAGTGCAGCCCTAGGTTGTGCACACAGGCACATGCACAGCAGCGCTCCTTGTACCCCTCTGAGAGCTAGAGACGCAGCACGGTCACTTTACTTTTTGATTCAATGAGGTCATTGAAGCAGGAACAGGAAGTGAAGGCACCACCCTTGACATCCACAAAGACAGCTGTGCACACCAGGGAACAGCAGCTAGGAGACAACTGCATCCATGTGCACTGGGCATGCACAAGCAGACAAGTAAGTCCTTACAGTGGTTCTCAGCCTGATGACAGCCAAGAGGCATCACCAAGACCCCAACCTCACTGTCATCACCCACAAAGATGCCTACCAACAACAGGTGCAAACCTTACTTTGTACCACTGTTAATCTCTCTGCCTTGCACTTACCGTCTTGTCACCAAACCCTCACCAAAGATAAACAGTTGTTAGAGAGTTTGTGGCATCCTGTCAATCAATCTTATAAATGATAAAAAAGAGTAACTACTAGTAATGAAGTCATTGTCTGTCTTTTAAAGGTACATTTCATTTCAAAATATCTTTCTATCCCTATTACTTGATATAAGTACTGTGAAATGCTGGTCTCTTTAAACATGAAAACCTTAAGATTTTCTTTGTGAATCTGAAAAAACAACACATTTTTCTGACACAAATAACACATTAAAGAGCAAAACACATCTATTTTGCATGAAAATACAGATGCAGTTTTAGTGAGTTTCAGACTAGACACTGTGTATTAAACACAAAAGAACTTACTTCCTTCTCTGGAATAAAGGCACTTGGTCCTCTTGTTAGGGGTTGAGACATTCTGATTCTTTTATCCTGTTTGTAAAAGAAAAGTTCAATGTGTTATGATAACTTTCCCATAAATTTGATTGGTAGACAAAGACAGCCAATGCATTACAATAAATGAGTAAATCAACAGAATTACATAATCCCGAAGAAGTTTGGGGTCAGGTCAAAGAAAATCCAGAGCAGCACTGGTTGTGTAGATGTGAGATAAAAGGACAGACTTCTACCACAGTGCTGGGGGAGACTCAGTCATCAGAGATCATTTTACAATTGAATACAATAAATTCATACCTGCCCTTACAGTGCTATAGTACAACATTGTTGAGGAATATTGCTATTTTTGTTCTCAGTTAAGTCTCTTTATGATTTATCATGAAGATTCTAATGAGTTTGCTCCCTTCTCCACGAGTGAGCCTAGGTGTAGAGAACAAAGAGGTCTCTTGAATTCCTTATCTACAACACTTGGGGAAATGGCCACGTGATTGTCTATGATAAAGGTAACACTCTGAGTTAAGAACCAGCCCTCTGAAGTCACCACATAAAACTATGGGTGACAGCATAAAGGTTAAAAACACTGAGCAGGAATAATAAAGAATACAGGCCTTGTGTCTATTAGAAAAGTTTATTGAGCTTCCAATGCCACGAACCCTCCTGAGGAAACTCGACACTAAGAAAGTAACTCAGGTGGCTCCTTACCTGAAAGTAACAGAACCTCTTCTAAATGAGCCTACAGTAAAAGCCAGACAAATGGAAACTGATTGGTAGTCCATGGGTAGATACCTGGGTATAAATGCTCTGTCCAAACACAATTAAGGCTAATTAGCATACATTAACAACTTCTCAGGACTATAGTAGAGTTACATGAACATGATGCAATCAGAGAGCCAGGAGAAACAAAATGTCACTCAAATGCAGATGCAAGAGGAAAGAAAAGGAAAGCCCTGGGTGGGTATCAACAGAGAAACCAGTGGTGTTGCTATGGATTTCTGGAAAAAAGTAAAGCTTAAACAAGGTCATTTATATTCATTCTCTCCCTTCCTCCCTCCCCTTGTTAGGGGGTAACTTTAGTCTTTTTTGTTCCTTACAAATAAAAGAGCTTAACAAACACAAATAGTTATTTAAATCCTTTAAGTCCCTTACTTCATTAAGAAGCAGTTTTAAAACAAATTGGCAAAAATAGGCAGTTGGGTATTCAACAATGATTTCTTTGATAGCCTAATTGGATATTGTGATAGGCCGAGGAGAGAAGTAAGAAAACAGACTTAGCCCCAACCCTTCTGAGCATGGCACACACTCTCCATCAACTGTCAGTGTTCTAGCAAAATGTATACATCACATGACAACTGTAAGCTGCTTAAGTTTCCAAACAAGCGACACATCTAGATCACAAAGCAATGCCGTAATTCCCAGGCGATTGCTCAAGGATATGGAGGATGGCACATGAACTGGATTAACTCAGAATTTCTCATGCTGGCATTTCTGTCTGCACTGACTATAATCTAATTTGTCTAAAAAAGTATCCAAAATAGAAGATATATGTTCCCCTAGCTCCCCTCTGCAAATGACGACAGATAAAATGTCAAGACATTGTGGTAGTGACACCTGTTTGAGATTAGCCTAGGTTATATAGCCATCTTGCCTCTAGAAACACAAAACAAAACAAAACAAAACACAAAACTCAATGCAGCCCACTGTCTGTAGACCTTCATGAACTATAATGGGGAAAGCAACTTCCTGGATAATTAGCCATTTCCAATAAACAAAGCACCTAAGAAGCTGATATAAGGGAGAAAACCAAGTTTGAAGAGAAAAAAAATGTAAGTATGGTGATAAATGAACACTATAAAATAAGAAAATACACAAAATTCAGAGAAATATCAGGTACAAAAAATACACATACCCTTACATGGAAGTATCTAAGGGGTTTCTGGAGACAGCATGAGGTACTGCGGTTATAATGTATTTATAAAAATCATGAGTTAATACATTAATCAACCTAATTCACCTTTAAACTTTTAAAACTTTTACTTTGCTTACAAAAGTACTTTCTGCAACTGACAACATTTAAATATAACCTGTGTTTTTATTGTAAGGTAACTACAGGATCCTGCATGCAACTCAATACAGTATCATTTTTAACCTACTACTAAGAAGACAGACATACACGCAGCTAAATACACCATTTGCCTCACACTGGCAAGCGCACACAGCAGCTGAGATGAGAGTGTTAACAGCCATCACCTACCTCACTGTTCCAGCTACATGCAGGGTGTGCACTTCACTCCTGAGTAATGTTGCCACAAACATCCTTATAGCAAGAGACCTGTGGCATAGGTCATAAGATCTGGCATAGTTTCTGCTGCAAGATGAATTCCTAGGGTTTCAACTATAATTAACCTTAAAAGAGTTACATACTGCTACAGAAAACAAAGATGCCCATTTTTCTCCCCTGAGAAAATGTCCACGTAACACACTCATTTCAAAAGTAGAAATGTTCTTGGGTCCTTTTATTGTTTGCTTATTTGAGTACCAAGTTCATAAACAAAGATGAGGATCAGATATGTGTTTGCAATGTCATTCTGGGGGTGACACCGTATCTGGGCCATAGAGAGAAAATTAGTAGAGGTGTGGAGAGAACCCTTTAGAGAGGTCGTGTTTTCAATAAATTGAATGGAGAGCTAACAGCATTTTCTTTTTTCTTTTCTCAGATACATACATACATAAATCCATACATATATTTGCATGTATGTGTAGCTATTACACATCTATAGTATGTAACAATGTATACATATGTAAATAGACCTACAGGTACATGTGTACTTTGTGTATATGCATGGTTTTGCTTGCGACAGGTCTTGCTCTGTACCTCTAGCTGGCCTGGAACTCCACAGTGCGGAGCAGGTTGAACCTGCAGCAATCTGCCGGCCTCTGCCTTCTCTTAGACTACAGTTACAAGTGCGAGTCATCGCCCTCCCTCAGCCGCGCTCTCTAACTGGTACTGCTTTTGAAGTCACCACTCCGTCCAGCTTCTGCATGGGACAGCCTTCCTGGGGTTTCTCTGGCTGCTGTATACATTTCTAAAAGGCTGAAAACCAATTATAAAAATGGCCAAGGCAGATCCTCGATTTCACTCTGAGCTCATTTTACTCTCAAAAAAAAAAATTCTACCAGTCCATTTTTATCACTGTATGCTTTAAGGTAAGATCAAATATAAGAGAAATAAAAAACCAAAATGGCCAAGAGATCTGCTTTCAACTATACACTAGAGTTACAGTCAATGTTTCACCTTTCCTCAGCTTTTTCTTGGGTATCCAAAATACCAAAAACCAGCTTCCTACTTCATTCTTTAGGCTAGCCATTCTAAAAGCCCAGCCTTTGATGCTCATATGATAGGCACTGGCCATATTTAGTTAAATTTAAACTAAGTTTAAAGCAGTTTCCATCTACACTGGTCACACTTCTAGTGCCTGACAGCCACATCTCACAAAGCTGCCAGGCTAGTCAGTTTTGGAATCACTGCAGAGGAACGGCCAGTACTACTTTCCCCCTTCCCTCAGCTCTGAGGATGTGTCTTGATTCTGAGAGTGTGCTGAACACTACTGCCCCTCTTTTAAGATCAACACCACATGGGATCTACTTTAACCGGCATGTGCTATCAAACTGTGAGTGAGCAGCAGTGCAATGGCAGCCCTGTGAGCTAAGTCTTGAGAAACTGAAACTCTAAGCCTCCAACACAGCCAAGCTACCATCTACTACCAGACTCTCTTACAAGCAAACTCCACCTGAGGCCTCATAGCCTGTTCAGTTCACACTAGCTCTCAGCTCTCCTCTCACTCAGCTTCCACATGAACTCCACGGCCCACCAGGGCACCTTTTCTAGATGCCCCTCGCATTTCTTTTACCACAAAGAATTCTTCTCTCAAGTGAACATTCTCTTCCATGGCTTTCACTATCACACAAACAAATGCGACCATAACCTTTAACACTGGAAGATTGGGGGAGCTCAGTGACAGGGGCTTTAAAGGAAAAAGAACAAAAGACATGACTCTGTATCTTCTCTAAGTGAGGAGTAAGTTCTCTGAAGTCCTTAAGTTGGCACTGAGGCATCCTGGGACATTGTCAGATATGTTCAGTCTTTCATACTACAAAATGACTTTATCATTTAGTAAGTCCATTCTGAAATTGCATGACTGAGTGACAAAGAAAAAAAAACCTCAATGTTTTACCTGAGTTTACAATTTTCTGTTTTGTAGCTGTCTTTGATTATATGAGGCCCTGAGCTGCAGGCTAGACACATGTAAAAACTCACATACTGAAAGTCATCTTTTATTCCAAAGACTTAATACTGGTAGGTCTTCAGGGCACCACAGCAGAAGTGACCCTGCTCACACTCAGAGGGTTGTACTTCATGCAAACAGTGTCAATCCTCTAAATGTCTCTCAGTCATCAGTTTTTGCTCATGCTAAGGAAGATGTCAGCTCTCGGCTGTAGCTCCTGCCCTTGTTGAGAGGCCCTGGCATCACTTCCAGCTGACATACAAAGCTTGGTAGAAAACAAGGCACCATAGTTTCCTTCTGCCCATTTTCTCCCATAGGAGGAATAAAAAGCTACATGAAAACTTGTGTCATTCTATATTAAAGGGAAAATAACCTGTGGCTGTCCTAAATTCAAACTCTTATTACATTTATCTATTTATTCATATGTGTGACAGGGGTATGCATGCCATAGTATATATACAGAGATCATATATTAGAGTCAACCATTTCAATCAAGAAAGCATTGGCTATAAAATGGGAGCTATACTTTATGTCTGCCAGTCCTACATGCTTTGAGGGGCATTACTAGGCCTGCCATCTCAATAGTGCTGCTAGCAGGCATGGTCCCTTCTGGACAGTACAGTACAAGCAGAGAGTTTCTACTAGAAAGAAATCAGCTGAAATTATGTCTATTAAGCAATTACCTGTTGGCAAACAAAACCTTGGAAGGATGAAGTTGAGATATATTTAGAAAATTAGCTATTTTGACACTTAAAAGCTAAGCACTTTACTAGATCACCTTATATTAATTAATCCCAATAGAAAATTAAGACACTTGCAAGTTTGGGACTCTACAAATCATGAGTCTTTAAAATTAATCAGCAAATTACTTGCCTATAGGTGGATAAGCTCGTTTGTTTCCTGGCCACTCAGATGCAAATAATCACACAGAAACTATACCGATTACCACATTGTTTAGCCAATAGCTTAGGCATATTTCTAGCTAACTCTTAAATCTTAAATTAATCCATTCCTATTATTTTATATTTTACCATGAGGCTCATAGTTTACCAGTAAAGTTCAGGGGCATCTATCTCCTTTGGCAGCTACATGGCATCTCCCCAACTCTGCCTTCTTTCTCCCAGCATTCAGTTTAGTTTTCCTCACCTAGCTCTACTCTACCCTATCATAGGCCAAGACAGAGTCTTTATTCATTAACCAATAAAAGCAACACATATACAGAAGGACTTCCCACACCATTTCCCCTTTTCTGTTCAAATAAAAAGGAAGGTTTTAACTTTAACATAGCAAGTTTACATACAATAAAACAGTTATCAAGCAAGAATTATAGTTATAATATTTAGTCCATTTAAATTTGGCAAATTAAGGGAAATATAATTTATCCTATCTTTGTGAGTCAAAAGTTTTATATCTAACCTATTTTTTATCAAAAGTAAGGAGAAGTATAACTATAACTATCTGCTCTTCAACTCCAACAATGACTCAAGAAGAATAAGTAAACAGGAAGTGCATTGTAAGCAACTTGCAAAACTCTAGAATTGACAGAGACATTTTGCTGCATGGACAGTCACCCAAAGTTCTTCTGTAACATTGGCCACCCATCTTCAGCCCACAGACCCATAGTATCTGGCAGACTTTTCCATGAAGCAAGAAATCTGAAGATCTCTCATGTCTTGTACTGGCAAAGTTCATCGGTCACTTTCTTCTGTGTCCTGCAGAATGTCTGTCAGTGATTTTTATAAAGCAGGAACACTGAAGGACCATCTCACCTTTAAGCAAGTTCAGCAGTCATTTGTCTGTGGTTCCTGCATATCCAGTGTCTCATCAAGTGTCCAAGCAAGAACAGTTTCTTGCCCAATGGCTAACAAACTCCATAAGGAGACTCTTCGGTGTCCATCTTCCTCTTGAAATAATTGGTGCTACTAGGAGCAGAGATGTCTCATTGTCATTAAAAGTCCTAAGTTCTTAAAATATTTTGAATGCCATATTATGTTAGACTTTTAAAAAATTTTTTCTGTTAGTCTTTGAAAGGTTTGAAGAATACCTAGCCATCTGAAATATATCTCTAGCTATATCATCTAGAAAACCTAACTAACAAGACTACAAGCTTTACTATTATAGATGACTATCTATTAACCTGTATTTCTTAATTATACATTTTTAATGAGATGCACAACCAGAATGCCTTAATTACGAGCAGAAATATACATATAACAAAATTGACCTTAAATTTGTATCAATAAACCAAGATCCATACCAATGCAAAGTATTCATCTATATAGCATATCTCCTTTAAATGTAAATAAACATTTAAAGCAACCATTTAGAAAATTTGGGCGTTGTTCTCTAGACTACTTCCTGCTGACTGGGATGCTGTTAATCAGGTCTTTCATGGGGTGTCCTGTGTGATAGGTCCATCTCAGCCAGCAGTCTTGAAGCTGTCATGGATGTTGGACCATTTGGTACATTGCTTCAGGGGTCTTGTTTGATCAAACCATAATAGCTGGTAAGGAATCCACAGCTTTCTAACCTCTGTGGAAACCAAAACAGAACCTCTTTTCCAAAGCAACATATCTTTAGACTCAAATTTTGAAGTCAAGATACCTTTAAAATATATATGTTGGTTTAGCTTAGGAGTCCATACAATGAAATGTCTCTCTGTACTTAGCTCAGTTACAGTGAAAAATTTAAAGAAAACATAAAAATATACAGAATCCAGATTCTCTGTGTATGTTCCATCTTTACATTGCTTATTTTTTTACTCCTCTAATCTATGACTGTCTGTACTCTTTTATATATTACTTTTACTGTCTCTTTAAAGATATTTACTTACTTTTTATAACTGTCTATACTCTTTTTTCTTTCTCTCCCAAGTCACACATTGTGACCGGTTCAGAGGTTTATTTCTGTCTGAGTCTGTCTTTATTGCATATCTGTAATAATTTTCTGACCAAGAGTGCTTTTAAACCAGTAAACAGCTTGGTTGCAGTGGCACTGGATGCTGGCTCTGCCTCTCTCAGCCTTTCAATATGGTAGAGGTATGTTTACCACAAGCTCTGGGACCACCGGGTGGGAGTTTCATTCACCATCTCAGCTCTGGTAAGCAGTTGGTTCATGCTGCCACCAAATAACTTGCAGCATGCTGTCCACAAACCCCATTCAAGTACTCACCCTCCTGAACGAACCAGAGCTGTTCATGTAGCTAGCACAAAGCAGGAAGCCTTCTTAAAGGAACCATGCAGTTTTTGCTGTTACCACTGAGTCAGGAAGCCTTCTCTTAAAGGAATCATGCCTCTGCTTGCTTCTAGCAAACAGAGCCCACCTAAGAAAATGCTGCTACCATGAAGCTGTGCTTAACTCTTTTCTTTTTTTTTTTTGGTGTGTGTGTGTGTGTGTCTAGAATTCCTTTCCAAGCTCTCTCAGGTTTTATGTGGATGTAGTTGACCGACCCACACTGGTGTGCCATTTTGTAGGCGAGGGCTGCTTGTTCATTTTCTGGCCACCCAGACCAGAAATAATCACACAAAAACTATATTAATTACAATGCTGTTTGGTCTACTAGCTCAGGCTTCTTATTAACTAACTCTTACATCTTGAATTAGCCCATTTATTAGTTTGCATTTTACCACTAGGTTCGTTGTTTACTGGTAAGGTTCCTGTGCATCTGTCTCCTTCGGTGGATACATGGTGTCTCCCTAACTCCACCTTCTTTCCTCCTCTATCTGCCTGGAATCTCCATCTTACTCTATTCTGCCCTGCTGCAGGCCAAAGCAGCTTTATTCATTAATCAAAAAAAAGGAACACATATACAGATGGACACACCTCTTGCCCCTAAAAAACTGACTGCCAAGGAGAATTAATTGCTTCATTCTAAGATGCTAATATATTTAAATGATTAAATATGATGTTTTTATTTATCTTTTCTTCAGTTTGTGTCATTAGAAAATGCAAATCTATGCACATACACCTACTCATGTAAAGCTGTTCCTGCAATTACTCCATAAAGATTATGAATTGCACATATATGATTAATTTTATAAAGACTCTATATATCTTTATAAGTGCCATCTGATTAATGTATAAAACTATTCTGGCAAAGTGAAATATAACCCCACAGCTTTCAAAGATAGCCTCAGATGACAGTTAAACAGTTTCAACATTTTTAATGTACAACAACAACAAAAACATTTTAATGACTATATGCACCCTATACAACCTTTTCTGTGAATACAGGAAATTTGGTTGTTGCTGAAGATGCAAGCAGTGCATTTCAGTTGTTTTCTGTCCTCACTAATCATAGGTGCTCTGTTTTAGCAGGATCACTGAAGAAAGACTAGGGCTTGACCACAGTCACAGTGATGCAGTAAACAATATAGATGCTTCTGTTTGAAAACCTTGGTATGAGATTTCAGCTATATGATGTCTGCACAGATACTAATGACATTGTATATTTCAAATGGAATGGTCATAAAGAAAGAAACACAAAGAAACTGCTTTAGATGGCTTAGTGGTTAAAGCACTTGGCACAAAAGTGTCATTCCCTACTTTGAGTGTGTAACTGCTCCTACTATTTTGAGAAGAAAAAATATTTAGACTTTTAAAAAGTCATACCCCTCCCAGGCTTGATTAAAATGTGTATTTGTATTTACAATACTATAATGTCTAAGATCTATAGCCACTTAGTGAGAAAGATCTGGAACGAGGACAGAAACAGCACAAGAATCTTTTATACCTGCTCCCACTCCTCTTATTCTGTGCTAGTTTTTCAGGGATGTGCAGAGCATCAGGAGCTGGCCTGTGCACTGTGCTGTGTGGAAGTTTACAAACACCATAAAGAGTACCCAAGCTCCCCTCACTGTGGGACTCCATCTTGCTCTAGAAAACCTTGTAAGTGTACCACTTGCAATTGAGCTACAGAAATGTGGTGGTTTGAATAAGAATGGCCCTCAAAGACTCATACATTTGAATGAGCAATAGAATATTAACTAAGACAGAAATTGGTACCAGGGAGCAGGGTATTGCTGTGGCAAGCCTGACCACATTCTTGTTGGCAGAATGTAGTCTTTGGGACTCTGGATTATGAAAGCAATTGAATGCTTTAAGCAGGGATTAATGGGCATACTAGTAGGAGCATGGAAGACAGCACTTACAGAATAGGGACTGGAGATATAGTTCAGAGGTTAAGGGCACTGGCTGCTCTCCCAGAGGTCATAAGTTCAAGTCCCAGAAACCACATGGTAGCTTACAACTATCTATAATGCGATCTCAGTCATCAGGAAATGGCACTACTTACAGAGTCTGGCATACAGGCATACATGCAGGCAGAATGCTATATACATAATATAAATAATTTAAAAAAAAAGAAGTTACAGAGTAAAAGAATATTAGTAAGTGGCCTAGAGACAATGTGAAAATTTGAAGATTGTGGCTACTTTCTGATCTCGTCCAAAACGTCTGCCTGAAGTTAAATTGAAGAATGTTGGATTAATAATGGCACTGACAAAGATTTCAAGACAGCCTAGTACTGACTCTGTCATGAAGATCTATAATGAAAAAGGAGCAGGATGAGCAAGGAAAAATAGAAAATGTAAAGTTTGAGGAGAAAAGGAGCACCAGAAACTAGAATGGAGCTAAATGTTATACTCAAGGATATAAAAAAAAGAAGTTTAAAGAAAAGTCTAATGTTAATGGAATAAAGGTACTGATGGCCTCAGGGAAAGTCCCTATCCAGCTAAGCTTTCAACTTGTGAAAAGGAATTAAAGAAAAGTTTAAGCAGTGAAGGAAACCAATGAAAACAGAAAGCTGATGAAAAATGTACTTAAATGAGGGGTCCAATTTCAGCCCTAGCAAGCTGCATGGTTCTGGCTTAAAGTCAAGGATACAAGAAAGGGGTTGTGGAATGTCCCCCTACAGCTAAGGAAAGCCATTGAGGGCAGGCATGTCTCAGGGGAGTCCCTGCATGGACACTCAAGGAGGCCACTGAGGGAAGTTGTGAAGGTGAAACCAGTATTTTGTTGGAAACTCCAAGATGTTGGAGATGTCAGAGTCATGGGATACCCACCAATGAGAGCTGCTAACAGGGTGTAGAACCAGCTCAAGAGAAAGAAGAGTATTACATCTAACAGAACTGAAAGCTGTTGGAGATCTGAAGAGTGCTTTGACATCAGACATGAGAGGCGGAGTCTGGAGTTTGCAGAGCTGGTTTCCAGTTTTGTTTTGGTCCAATATTTCCTCACTATATTCCTGTGTGGAATGGTGATGTACATCTGTGCCACTGCATGTTTGAAGTTTGTGATATATTTTTGATTCTGGTTTTACAGGGGGTTACAATTAAGAGACTGTCAGAGTCTCAGGACAGACTTTGGACTTTTAAACAGTGTTAAGACTGTTATAGACTATGGGGACTTTTATAGTTGGACTGAATGCGTTTTTGCATTATGATATGGCTACAAGCCTATGGGTTCAGGGAGTAGAATGGAGTGGTTTGAAGAAGAATGGCCCCCATAGGCTTATATTTGAATGCTTAGTCATCAGGGAGTGGCACTATTTACAATTAGGAGAGCTAGCCTTGTTAGAGAAAGTGTGTGACTGGGTTAGGCTTTGAGGCTTTAGAAATCCAAGCCAGACCCAGCCAGTAGCTCTCTCTCTTCCTGCTTCCTGGAGATTTGGATGTAGAGTTCTTGGTTCCTGCTCCAGCAACATGTCTGCCTGGGTGCTACCATGCGCCACCATGCTAATGGACTAATCCTCTGAAACTGTAAGCCAGCCCCAGTTAAATGTTTTCCTTTATAAGAGTTGCCTTGGTTATGCTGTCTCTTCACACAATAGAACACTGACTTAGAAGCCAAGACTATCAAGCCTTCTCTGGCCATGTTTCAAATTCCAGGGCTATGAAAGCAACATCACAAAGATCCTGTTACAGGACAAAATTGAGCCTGTTTTAACAGTGCATACAGATTTCCATTTTTAAGTGGAAATCTTAAAACATCTGTACTCAAAAACCCTGCATTCACCAACCGTACCACAATTTCTTTACCCTCCCCCTCCCTAAGCCACCAGTCCCCTTGCAGGCTGCAACAGTACTCTGCTTATCTCTAAGCACTGGCACATGACAGAAATTAGTGGAACTCTTTGTAGTGAATTAGCTCAAAGATCCCTAGCAGTCTTCATGTCAGGACTGAAGAATCAAAACACAGACACAGAGCAAAGTGAGGCTAATAATAAACTATGCACACTGAGGTGAGCTGCAGCTAAATGAGTTCTCCCCAACCTAGCAACACCATCCCTTACATTTCACTCACTAGATAATGCAGAACTGGGAGTGTGGTGATACATACCTGTAATCCCACCTCTCAGAGACTGAGCAGAAGGACTCCAAGTGCAAGGCCAACTTGGCCTACACAGTGAGTCCCAGAGTCAGTAATAGGATGGCCCTTAACTGACCAATGTTTCTGCTTAAAAATGAAATGCAGTTAGTAGATACTATACTTGAATTTAACTAACAATATTCATTAATTTTATTAAGAACAATTCTGGTTTCTACCTTTAGCCTTTCATACAGTATTTACTAAATGACACAAGATATTTAACACTTTTTAAAAATATAGACTATATATGACAGAAGACTTTGCCCAACTGGAGGCTAACATTAAGAATCTGAGCAGTGGGGGAGGGGGGCAGTGCTGGGAGGAGAGGAGGGAGGGGAAACCACAGGTGGAATGTAAAATAAATAAATATATTTATATAAAAATGCATCTGTGCATATTTGAGGCAAGTAAGGTGAGGCTAAGTAGGGTGTGTATTCAACATACTTCTGATGTAAAGAATTTGCAACTTACAAATGCAGCTTATTAAAAGTCAAGAAATGCCTAGATATGGACTGTCTTAGGGTTTCTGCTGCTGTGAAATGACACCCTGACCATGACAAACATTTAAAGGGAAACATTTAATTGGGGCTGGCTTACAGTTTCAGAGGTTTAGTCCATTATTATGATGGTAGGAAGCATGGCTGCGTGCAGGCAGACATGGTGCTGGAGAAGGAACTGAGAGTTCTGTATCTGAATTGGCAGTCAGCAGAAAGAGAGCCACATTGGGCCTGGCTTGAGTATCTGAGACCTCAACGCCTGCCCCCTGTGACACACTTCCCCCAACAAGGTCACTCACACCTACTCCAGCAAGGCCACACCTCCTAATAGTGCCCTTCCCTATAGGCCTATGGGGGCCATTTTCTTTCAAATCACCATGTTGACTATGGATCACAAGCTTCTGAACAGACTGCCTGAAGTATCTAAATCCTATACCTCCAGAGTGATAAGAAAAAAAAATTCAGTAGTAAAAATGAGCATTGTACTATTTAGTTACTGAGAGCAGAGGTAACCCCAGAAACCCACTCAAGACAAGGAGTGGGACTTCCTTCACGTCACCGGAGAGGTGACTTCCTTCATACCTTCTGTGAGAGGTCACAGGGTAGCACCATGTAAACCACATGTTCTGTACACTGGAGAGATGTTGAGTGGATTTCAGACAGAGGGGTGCTGCTGACAGTCTCTCTGTCCCCTTACTCCACTCTTTACTGTCTACCCTTCTTAAACACCAGCTCCATGGGTCTTGCTCCCTACTCTTGCTAACTTTCAAGCTTTTCTATAAATTCAAATATATTCTGAAGATTCACAGTCGTACTGTTTCCCTTCCTCAGAGATATTAAGGCAAACCACAATCTTGTCACTTCTTTACAACTCTATAGGACCCACATCAGCAACTCCAGTATCACAGCACAATGAAGGAAGTAAAAGTTCCTCACAGATTTACTGGGTTTGAATTAAGGAGTGGGTGGTGGCCAGCCCAAGGCTCTTCCAGCCTCCTTCTCTTCCTTGCACCTTGTAAGAGCATGTCGTTATCTGAGGAAGCCGACATTCTAGAAACATCAGTTGCTTAAACTAATACATTAAGTGCAGGGCTGTGTATCAATCCACTAGTCTCCATGTATCATATGGATCCTCATTCACTTGTTTTCTTACATTAAAACAAACAGGATCTACAATTTGCCATAAATTGCCCTAAGTTCTTAGAGACCAGCAACAAATAGTTTGCATGCTATGACACCAATTTGGGCAGAAAAACCTCCTTTTAAGCCTTTAAGTATTCAGAGATGAAAGGTACAAAGATATTTGTTGAATATACTATTAAAATTTTTGGCTACAGTCCAAGGAAATAAGGAGCGAACAATAGGTCTTTGTACCTGAGATAATACAAGTCCATAACAGCCACCTAACTGAATGTTTCCCTACTTATAGACAATGCACATTCCTACCCCTAATTATAAGGTCCAGTTCCACAGAAGTATTAGGAAGGCCAGCATTTCTATAAAAAACATTTGGGCTTCTAGACTACATAACAAGAACCTTACCTTAAATCCTAGAAAGATTTTCCTATTAAAATCACAACCTAATTAGATTAAGAGGATTTAAAATTGGGAGTTCTAGAAAGTAAAATTCCCATAATCGAAGATTATAGCAATGGAGCATTCCAGTATTCAGGAGTTAAGTAGTCCTTCTGGAGAAACATAGGAACAAAGGCAGTAGTAGTCTTGGCACCAGGGAGATGGAGCTACGTATCAAGTGTCTATACAGCAGTTTGTCAAGACAAAGTCAAAGAGCTTTCAGTACTCTAATGGGAACAGGACAATTTCCAGGTCTTTCTTTATTTTTAATGACACAGACCATTTGCTTGGCTTAAAAAAAATCAAGGTACTAAACTAAGCACATTTGATCCCCCACAGATTCACAGAATGTGTAAGCATTTAGCTAACGAAAACCACTCATTCTTTATACACAGAGTGCTCAGAAGCAGCAGGGACTCATCTTCACCTAAACTGAAAAAGTCACTTTCACACGGCATCCCAGGAACACAACTACACAAGCTAAAATTTTGACTTTACATAAAATTCTGTTAAGCTTTGGTTTTAAGAAAAAAATTGAAAGAACAGAAAATTCTACTCCTAGTCTGAAGGAAAATCTCTTAATTTTTACCTGGAATAGATATAGAACTGGCCTATATAGTAAAATATGTGAGTAAATTTACAATGCATTGTAACCTGAATTAAACCCATACCTGGACCCAGGGAGATAACTTAGCAGAAGGTGCTTGCTGCCAAACCTGATGACCTGAGTTCAAGTTTGAGCCCAGATAACACGATCACAGGAGAACTGACTTCTGCAAGTTGTCTTCTGATCTCCACACATGCACTGTGCCATGCACGCGAGCATGTACGAGCGTGTGCACACACACACTAAAATAAGCACCTTTTAAAAAAATTGCTCAGAACCTTTTAGATATCAGCACCTCTTCATTGTTTTAAAAATATGAATCTCAAACCTTTTTTCTTACAGTTATCATATCAATAACTATATTAGAAACCAAATCAAAGAAAACTTGAAAAGCATCTAATTTATTAATTCACTGAAAAATAAGAATAGAGGCTAATGGCACAGCTCTGTGGGAGAGGATGTAGTTAGTATCTGCCAGGCTCTGGATTCAAGCTCCAGCAACACTCACCCACCTAAAAAGAAACAGTGAAAATAAGAAAAACAGACCCATTACATAGCAACAAAAGGAATTGTTTGGAAACTATAATGTAGAAAAAATTGAAGTGTTTGTCTTATATTTGTGCAAATATTTGGCTTAATTAAGCACAGCTGGATTCCCATGTATATACCAGCATTTCATCTGTTGCTACAGGTCATGGTGACTGAAAAACACAAAGAGAATCTGGGCTCAGAAATATGCGTCTGGGAGGCAGAACAATCTTACATTTATATTTATTTACATGCATGGGGGTGTGCATGAGCATGTGTATGTGTATGTGCAAGTGTGTGTAGAGGCCAAAGGTTAACCTTGGATGCCATTCCCAGGTGTGGTTCACCTTGTTTTTGGAGGCAGGGTCTGTCACTGTCCTGGAACTCGCCAAGTGTGATAGACTAGCCAGTGAGCCCCAGGCTTCCCCTGACTCCCCAGTGCTGAGACTACTAGTGTACACACATCATGCCCACCCAGGCTTTGAGGTGGGTTCTAGGGACTAAACTCAGCACCATACTAAGTTATCTCTCCAGCCCAGAATATCTTAGTGGCCCTCTAAACACAGCATTAGCCATTCTTTTATCATACTCTCAGGTGTCTTGACAGAGCTTTTAGACAAGCATGTTACCACGTAAAATCTGAAATTGTATCAAACTTCTTACTCAGTTACTTTAAAACCCACTGGTTCACCAGGTAGTTTGACTCGTTTTACCCGTGCTTAATTTCATAATACTAATCTCTCATCATGTATAAAGTATTGGTTCAAAGCATTTCAAGTTGCAGGTGTTGATACATTTAATACAGTACTAAAAATAAAATTTGTTACCATAATATCATATCTGGTGAGTCTTTAAGTGTCAAGGTAGTCAAGCTCATGGCAAGATACGCATTTTCCAAAATGCTTTTCTTCCCAAAGCTTTGTCATCAGCAGGAAATCCTGCTAGATGTTTTCCTTTAAGTGAGAGTTAGACTTTGTTCAGTTTTTGTGAAGCTGTATGCCAAAATACCCAAGTTCAAATGGCCACAGTGATGGTGCCCAGCAGTTTACAGAAGTGGCTTCCACTCCATCACAGGGCTGCTTTTGAAAGACAAGCAGGAGAGCGCTATGCATTTCCTCCATTTTGAAACACAAATTATTAAATCATTCACCAGTGAAGACTTGACTGAACACAGCATGTTTTCTGTTGCACCAAGGACTTTCTTGAGTAAACTGCATCTTGTGAGTACAGAGCAGTGAGGAACACAGTAGTTATGGCAGGGGTGATGCATTCCAGTCTATCATCTATTGGAGACCTGGTCCATGCCCTTTCCTGGGCTCTCCTCCCACATGTATCCTGTAGTTAGTCTTTTCATGGTGTCCCACATTTCCCACATGCCCATTTCCTGCAGTCTTAGAATTTTTCATACTCTTTGCTTATTTTCTCTAGAGCCTCTACTGTATCTTTGAGTCCTGATAGTCTACCTTTTGTTTGATTCATTCTTCTTGTATGGCTTTCTCTTGAGTTTTCTTGTGGTTATTGGGTTTTTCAACTCCATTTCAATTTCAGCTTGAGTCATCTTTTATGCTTCTTATCTCTTTACTGAATTTGTTTCCAAATCCTGTATTGTTTTTATTGTTCCCAGAAACCTTATGTTTGTATTTTCTGGATTGTTTTTGTTGTTCTCAGCAGCATTATGTCTGTATTTTCTGGATTGTTTTGTTTTTCCCAGCAGCCTTACGTCTGTATTTTCCAGTACATCACTCAGAAATTTATTCTCTTTATGTTCCTTTTCTTTAAATTCACTGTCTTGTTTCTTTGTGTCTTTTTTAAAACTTTTCTTTGAATCCTTTGATGAAATTCATGATTGTTATTTTAAATTCTGTGTTCTGGGGTTCATCTAAGTCATTCTCACTGGCGAACAAGTCCATAATCTGGAGGATTTTGGAGGGGAGGTACTGTCTTGATCTTTAATTTGCATTTTTGTGACGAGATCTGGACACGTGGACCTCTTTTGTTAGTTCTGTGTCTGATAGGGACAGAGTAGGTTGATGCAGCAAAAGACAGGATGTTGTCAGCTGGGTTCCAGCTGAAGGTCAGATATGGAATTAAGTCAAGTGAACATAGTGGTTGGGGCTGTCATGGAGGATGTGCATCCTAGCCTCAGCCTGGGTTTGGAGATCTTGGGGTGTGGGGGTGTAGTTTTAGAAGGGAGGATGAGGTAGACTCACCCACACAGACTTTGGTGCAAGATGTATGGAACCTGGCTGGACAGAGATTTAAATATGGCGCCTGAGGGACCTGCAGATTGGAGGTGGGTGGGGCAAGTCCTGGAAAATTGGGAGCTGCATAGGCAGGAGTGGCCAGACTAGACCAAGTTGTTGGATGTGGAACCCGGGCTAGATCTTTGTGGTTGGTGAGGGTGCATAGAAGGGAGTATCAGGCAAACCTGATCACTGGGTTAAAGCCTGGGAAAGGATTTCACATGATGCATTCTGATTTGTGCATAAGGTGCCAGACAAGGTCCACAGAACACATTTTGACAACCACTGACTGAAATGAACACTGCCAATACAGCTCATTTCCTTTCCTGCAATATACATTTGTTGAAACTCTTTAAGCCACGTGAAAAAAAAACAAATTAACAAATGAAAAACTACCCACAACAAACCATCCAAAACTACTTTTAACATTCATATTAAAACCAAGTACTAAGAAACTTAAGAGCAATGAATATTTATTGCTTTTATATCAAAGTCTTTGATTTCCTAATGAAGTATCAATTTCCTTTTGTAAAATTAAACTTTAAAACAATTTAAAAACATGAGTGGCAAGAAAACCCTGTAAAAAGATCAACAAGGAAGGGGTATCCGGCCCTGCCATACAGTCTCTCTCCATTCAATATACTGTTGGTATGCAGCCTTTATTATTTGGAAGTATGTTTCATCAATTCCTAAAGTCTCCAGGCCTTTTCTCATGAAGGCATACTGAATTTTGTCGAATGCCTTTCCAGCATCAATCTAGATGATTGTGCTGGCAATCTTTTCGTCAACTTGACACAGGCTGGAGTCATCGGACAGTAGAAAGCCTCAATAGAAAAAAAATGCCTCCATAAGACTGAGTAGTAAACTTCTGTCAGGCATTTTCTTAAGTAATGATTGATGGGAGTGGGTTATGGGGGATTTGCAGGTCATTGTGGGCGGAGTCATCCCTGGGTAGGTGGTCCTCGGTTCTATAAGAAAGCAGAGCCGGGCGGTGGTGGCGCACGCCCTTAATCCCAGCACTAGGGAGGCAGAGGCAGGTGAATCTTTGTGAGTTCAAGGCCAGCCTGGCCTACAAGAGCTAGTTCCAGGAAAGGCACCAAAAACTACAGAGAAACCCTGTCTCAAAAAATCCAAAAAAAA
>LOEQ01001901.1:125241-144538 GCA_001685075.1 Bramus lutescens
GTAAGCAGCTCCTCTCCATGGCCTTTGCATCAGCTTTACTCTCCATGACTTTCTTCAATGACTAACGACGATGCTGAGGTGTAAGCCAAACAAACCCTTTCCTCCATATCTTGCTTTTTGGTCATAGTGCTTCATCTCAGCAAACCCTATGGTTATGTTGTTTCTGTCTTTAAGCTTTTTCCATAATGGTCTGTTACGTTTATTGATTTATATATGTGAACCAACTTTGCCTTTCTGGGTTCCTATCTTGACTTCCTCACAATGATGGACTGTAACCCAGAACTGTGAACTTAGATCAACCCTTTCTACCCTAGCTGTTTCTGTCAGGTGTTTTATCTCAGCAACAGGAACATGAATCAAGACAACAGCTTAAAGGAGAACAGATTTGTTTTGGCCCATGGTTCTGATGGTCAGTCCTTCATGGTGAAGAATGTGTATTAGAGCATTTGTATCGTGGTGGCAGAAGGCAGATCAAAGGGAATACATGAAGGGGCCAGGACAAGATATCACACAGAGAAATACTCCCAGTGATCTGCTTCCTCCAACTAGGCCCAACTTCATACCTTTTTACCAACTACAAATAATGCTATCTTATTAATCCACTGGGGATTAATCCACTCATTAACCCATAGCTTTCAAGACTTGTCTCTGGACATGCCTATGAAGATACACCCACGAAGTGTGCTATTCTAATCTTCTAAGCCACCCAAGCTGACAGTCAAGACTAACCATCACAATATGAGGAACCTCTTCAGGACAGTAGCCATTTAAAGCATTGTTCTGATATCCTGGACTCACCTCAGTCCACACACACACACACACACACACACACACACACACAGTAGAATTCTTTCATATTACCTCAATATTGTGAATCTTCATTCTGAAAAAATCCCCAGTGTAGCCTTT
Source organism: Bramus lutescens (assembly GCA_001685075.1). Lineage (NCBI taxonomy): Eukaryota > Metazoa > Chordata > Mammalia > Rodentia > Cricetidae > Bramus > Bramus lutescens. Next base: position 126,151 of record LOEQ01001901.1, read on the forward strand.
GACAGCAAGGGTGAAGAGCAATCATGGTATGATCTGTGAAAATAATTATCTTCTAATAATCATGACTTACATTATGAGTTTGCTGTTCTCTTCTCCCATTGTTCACAGGTGGCCATTTCAGCTTTTCATCCTGTGTCATTCTGTGCTGATTAATGCAAACAGGATGTATTCTCCCTAGCCTGCACTTACTGCTGTAATGTTAGTGTACTAAACCCATAGTTATTTTTACTTAACTCAAAATCAATAAGATCATTCATATGATCTATGCATTATTAAACTTTAAGCACTAAAAGACCATCTACTAGGAACTGGAGAACTGCATTAGATATTCTAATCTAAAAAGAATACCACACACTTTCAAATACATCAACCAGCCAATCAGTATATGCTAACCAAATTCTCCCCGTTAGTTTATATAATCATGTTATAACAACACACAAATATAAAGTACAGACATACACAAAGTCTTAATGCTCCTGAAAGGGGCTCCCACTACGTGATGACTGACACAGAGTGCAAACAAGGAGATCAGAGTGCTATGTGACTGACTGTGGGTGAAAGCTACACTGTAGCAAGAACTGCAAGGCCTGAGCTCTTGACCCCTTTAATCACTAAAAGACCTGGTTGCTGGAGGAGACATGGGTCTTCCCTTGTAGAAAAGAGAAACAATCATAAAAGCCCATTTGCATTTATGTGGCATGGTTATGCTGTGATATGGTTTGAATAATGGTAGAAAATTTTCAGAAACAAAATAAGCAGAACACTATAAATGTTTTCCCTGTTATTCTTGTTAAATTTAAATAAGTTTTGGTGCTTATAATAAATATTTGGGGTAGCTAGATGGCTCAGTAGGTAAAGGTGCTTGCCGCTAGGGTTGATTAACTGAGTTTGATCCCCAAGAACCACTTGGTAGAAGGCAAGAACCGACTCTCCAAAGCTGTCCTCTGATTCCCACATGATATCCACCATAAACAAATGCAACAGCAATAAATTGACAAATAATGATTTTCCTTAATTAATATGCTGATAAGCTATTAGGCTTTGGATTCTTTTGATAAAATGTTATAAAGCCAAGGCTATAAACAAAATTATGTGCTATATAACTTGCATTTTTAGTATAGAATGACTTTAAATACGCTGAAAGTTCCTTTCAGTGTTCTACATTCTTTGTTCTCTATGAGTGACCCAGCCAGAAAAACATTTCATACTCAAGCCAGACAGATACCTTAGTGGATCAAATGAGCCACAGCACATCCACCTGCTCTCACGTGCACACCCATGGAAACACACACACGTATATGCACACACGCAGGCACACACGTCATACCATAATTTAAGAAAATTAAGTCCATGTGTTGTTATAGTACTTAATGATTTTCTTCTCTATATTTTTCTTTTCTTTACGAATCAAGAGATAATAAAAAAGTTATATAAATGAGTTTTTAAAAATAACCTTTAAAAAAGACTTTATTCATTATGTATACAGTGTACTTCATACATGCCAGAAGAGGGCATCAGATCTCATTATAGATGGTTGTGAGCCACCATGTGAGTGCTGAGAATTGAACTCAGGACCTCTGGAAGAGCAGTGCTCTTAACCACTGAACCACCTTTACAGCCCCTTTTTAATAACCTTTATGATCTATTATTATGAATGATTTTAAAAGTTCTCACAAAACAATATATAGTTTTTCTGTCCTCAGATATTTCCATTAAAAACATAATATGGAATTTTAGCTTCAGCATTAAGGATTACTTGATCTGGATATACTGTAGGTTTGGGTGGGATATGTGTGTACATATGGGTAAACTTTGGGTGTCATTCCTCAGGAGCTATCCTCTTGAAGATTTATTTATTTTTATGTGTATGAATGTCTGCCTGAAAGTATGCATGTGCACATGTGTATGCCTGGTGCCCATGGAGTTCAAAGAAAACATTAGATTCCCCGGAACTAGAGTTACAGGTGGCTGTGCTATGCTGGATGGGAGCTGGGAATCAAACCTAGTTCTTCTGCAAGAGCAACAAGTGTTTTTACCCACTGGGTCATCTCTCCATCATGTCCACTTTGTTGTTGAGACAGAGTCTCTCTGGACTGGAGCTCAACAAACAGCAAGCTGGCTAGGTATTGAGCTCGAGAGGTGCTCCTGTCTATGTCCTCAGCACAGATGTGTGTGCCACCATCTTGGCTTTTTACCTGGTTGTGGAGCTCAAACTCAGGTCCTCATGCTCACAGAGAGTACTTTTCCAACTGAACCAACTCAGTGCTGTATCTTAACTTTTCATAACTTTTGTTAGCGAGTTCCCAGGATCCTGACAGACTTTCAAGTATAGCTGTTCCTGCCCAAGAAACACATCTCCCCAGACTAAAACATTCTCTGATAAAAGATGAACTATGTGATCCACAATGTGTCAAGCTCATTTATCACTGCCACAGCACATGGGTGGGCTGACAGGTCAGGATGTTGTAAGCTAATGGACTATCGATGGCTCAATATCCTGGTTTTCCCTCTTAGGGACTGCTCCCACATTCTCTAGCCATGGGGTTTAGTCCCCAGAGAAGCATCCAAATAGGCAAAGGCTGAAGCTGCAGGGCATCCTGGCAGTTCCTGTTGGCTTCTCAGGCTAATTTTACTTTTTAAGGCAAAGCATTTGAGTTCCCAGGTACCCCAGACTATTATTTCTCTACAATGTACACATCACTGTGGGAGTAGCTTTGAGACTTTTCAGCAGTAACAAGACCTTGGAGGTCAGTTCCACATGACAGTGCACTTCCAGATCAATCAACATAGAATTTACTGATCACTCCAATGCTGACTTTACCTTGTGAAGGAGAACAGAAATCAAATTACCATGGCATACCCATCCATAACGTGAGGAAAATCATTTTAAGTTGTAGTTTGGATAGAAACATATATTTAATAAGTAGAGTTTAGTTAGCAAATATTTTCAAAGAATTAACACTTAGATTTCAAAGTGCACATGTAAATACGGACCTCTTATATTTGAACACTATTTGATTTCCTAGGAAAGACATGCAGGATTTACATGAGAAAGCTGTAGGTACAAGGGATCACTCAGTTCCATCAGTTCTGAATTAATTCTCTACTGGACAAATCATGAAATATCAATTATCAAGGCTATATGGCAATGAAACCCTTCTGTACAAAAGCTGGCAAGTATTTTTCCTAGAAAAGATATGCTTTTTCTAATTTAGAAAACAAGATAGCTGTATTTTTATTATAAATAATAACTTTGAAATAAAACTGTTCCCTTATCTACATTTTCCTCGGAAGGGAACTTGTATGTTACCATAGTACTGGTGCAATGTTGGGTCAGTAGGAAAACATTCTCTCATGAAGTGGGCATGGCATCTCAGCTTCATAAAGTACTTAACACAGAATAAATGAGATAGGATGTGAAGATAGTTCTAATGCTGCCTCAAGAAACTGGGACCTCAGAATGGTACATTCAAATTTCAGTCAGACCATTTCTAACAAGAAATAATAATTTCCCTCATTCTAGAAGACTATGCTTTTCCTGAGAAATACATGTAGGAAGTCCACAAGAATTCCATATTTAACCACTCTTCTGTTCCATACAGTAATATATTTGAGCATTTGGAGTTTTATCTGTTTTGTGGCCACTGTTAATAGTAATAAGCAAATAACCTGATCATCTATAAATCCAAGTGGGGGGTGTTGGGAATAGATTCAGTTGTAGAGTGTTTGCCTCACATGTGCACTAACAGCTTAACATTTTTATCAATTCATGCTTAGTAATAAAAACAAACCATAAAACAAGAATAATAAGCATTGTTAAAATAATCTTTAATCTCAGCATCTTGAACTAATCTTGTCAGTTTAGACATTCCTTCTTCTGTGTCTGGTGTGGGACAATTCTATATTCTGTAGATTATGTTTTAAATAAATGCTGATTGGTCAGTAGCCAGGCAGAAAGTATAGTCGGGACAAACAGACAGGAAATAGAGGTGGAGCAATGAGAACAGGAGAATTCTGGGAAGAAGGAAGCTTTCTCCACAGTCCTATCCAGACACTGAAGAAGCAGGATGTGACCTACCCTGCTGAAAAAGGTACGGAGCCATGTGGCTAACATAGATAAGAATAATGGGTTAACATAAGTTATAAGAGCTAATACGAAGCCTGAGCTAATGGGCCAATCAGTTTATAATCTTATGGAGACCTCTGTGTGATTTTCTTTGGGACTTGCTGGCTGTTGGAATTGGGTAGGACAGAAACCCCAACAAGCCCACTCGCTTCTGTTACATGTGTCTGTCTTCTTAAAAACTAAAACTTCACATACTTAGAAGAAGCTAGCTTTTCCCATCCTAGACTCTACTGTGGGTGCATCTTTACTGGCCTTCACTTACAGTGAGGGGGCCCAGAAGCTAGTCAAATGGTGCTGTCTCTTCTATGGGTGTGGGAGAAGCAGGAATTGGAGGGCCAGGTTGCCAGCTGTCTTTTAAACAAGAAAACTGATCTGAGATCACAAATTGTAGTGACCAGAAATGCATTTTTATTAAACTTTAAATACTGTCATTGCTTCCACTATTTTAGAGATAATTCTGTTTAAGCATAATCAAGAATAACCCATCATTAGGTCAGTATTTCTTTCTTTGCAAGAATACAATCAGAGATAAATAATACCTTTTTCTCAGGCCCTGGTCCCAGTCCTGAGCTTGTAAGAGATTCTAGAGTTTACTGTCAATTTGAAGATCAGTACGGCTACCCGTTAATTAAGTGGAGTTTTACAGACTAAAAATGCTCAGATCAAGTGCTACTCAAAGAAAGGCACCTTCTTCTGGTGGAGTCAAAGGTGCAGTAGCTGACGGGAAGCACTCCCATGCTTTACTGATGCCATATTGCTATTTCAGACCATGAAAATATGTTTTTAAATTTCCTTTTTTATGAGACTCCAAGTCAAAAGCTGAATGCCCATTGCCATGGAGACAGTTCTATTTAAGGCACTCTATTAGTCTTTTCCTCACAGAATACAGAAAATGGTCAATAGAAAAGCAACTCTCCCCATGGTTTCGAATTAAGTAACTGCAATTGCTTCTTCAGCAGCCAACACCTGGACATCTGGAGGTGTGGCAGGGAACCATGTAACGAGCCTCTTGTCTAAGATTAACAACAGGCTCGAGTTTAGCACTAGAGACAACACAAGGAAAACACCCATTACCACAAAATTAGAATCAACAAAACAGAATAAAATTAGTTGTGATTGCTGCTGTAGATAAGACTATAACTGACTGAAGCAATCTGTGCTTTGCAAAGAGCTAGCTTCCACTTAGTGGCATGTGCATGCATGTGTATATGAGCATTTGTATGTATGTATATATGTGTGTGCGCATGCATGTAACATATAGGTTTGTATCCTGGATCTGTTCTTCATTTACAGCCTTCCTAATGTCACCATCTGATACTTACACAAGGCAGGTAAGCAACCATAAATGAAAACATACCTATAATTTATATAAATGCTTAAATCTCTTAAGGACTCAAAACAATAAAACAAATACATCAATCCTTGGTCTTTTTAAAGGATATGTGTCCTAGTTCTCTTTGAGGGAAAAAATATTTTCATTGTGAAAATTTAAATATCAGTCTTTGGACTTAGCATTTAAGAACATTTGCTGCTTTCAGAGGAACCAGGATCAAATCCAAGCACCCACACGGTGGCTCACAATTCTAGTTCTAGGAGATCTGACTCCCCTCTGGACTTCTCCAGCACGGCACTGCTCACACATGGTGAACATATATACGTGCAGGCAAAACACTCATACACTGGTCTAGATTAATGACCATGCGTTTCTATAACTAGGATCAGTTTAGAACCACCTCATGTTAATTTCTTTAATCTTTCCAAAATGAACTTTTAAAAAGAAAAGCAAGTTTCAGTGTGTGGGGGCGGGGGGAGTGAATCACAGTAATTTAGAAAGGGCATTTGTTTTTGTCAAGACCTAGTTACTTCCTAACTTGTTAGTAGTTCTACAGACGCATAGAACCCAGACCTTGAGTGGTGCTAGAGAACTTGCATCCTATGCGTTCACCGATTTCAAGAAAGTCCTACTGCTAGGGACTGAGGAGGAACTTACTTCTTGTATATAAATTTCTCTTAGAAATGACTGAAAGCCAATTATGCATTATTTATACTCCAGGAAAAGGCAAGCATCTGCCTCCTGTGAGCCTAATCCAGCTTTCCCATGGACTTACACCTTTATCTTAGAACTCCACCTTGGACTGACTGATCTCCAATGGACCACACAGTATACCTTTGTTTGTAGTCAATCATCCATGAATGCTAAGTGAATGAAATGACTATGAAGAAGAAGAGGGACGTGGGCTCCAGGCCTCTGCGAAGGATGAGTAACGCACACCTATCACAGGGAGGCATTCTGCAATACCTCTCGTGAAGACAACAGTTAGTAAAGAAAGGAAAATAGAACCACCTAGGTATTAGTGAATAATCAGTAAAGGAAGCAAGGTACAAAACACAAATGTCACGTGTGTGCTTGCCTTTAAAAGTTCAAAGCCAGTCAGAAGTAAAGTATTTTCCATCATATATGGCTGCTTATGTATCAACAAGTTGTTTTCTTTTTAAAACTTACACATTAGTTAGTGAATATTTCACAAGATAAATATCAGTAAAATTTCTTAGTCTATTTACTGATGTATGGGTTGTGTGTATTGAAGTTTTACATGGGCATCATGGCAAGAGTTTGCCAAAGTACTTTCTCTAGACCTAAGTGCAGGGTTGTCAACTCCGCATTCAGTGAGAATTTTGATCAAATAGGCTTGGAATGTGCATGCTGAGTGGCTGTGTCACTGTTCTGAGTGTCAGTAGATTTCTACCATCACATCAGGATGCACTTACACATCATGACCCAAATAAACAGCACCATATAATAGTCACTAATTAAATGCTTAGTACCTCATTTTAAAAGCTCATCCTTATCAGGAATACTTGGAACACTCCTTAGAAGTGAATAGCCTCCTTCACTACATCCCCCAGGCCAACACTCATGCAGCCTGCATCAGGTGCTACCCTTGCCAGCTCTGATGGATGCAGGCATTTTACTTACAAGACTCATTACATGGGTGCTTTTGTCAGTGTTGGTCAAGGAAGGTAGGCAGTGAGCCAAATCAAGGACAGAAAAAGACAAACATTTCACACTATTTATTGTGGCTAAAGATACTATGTTTCTGAGTATGAAATGAATCCTAAAGTATTGCCCAAGCCATTACTAAAAGCATGCAAACCTTCTTTATACTATACATGAAGAACATAACCACAACCACGAAGACCTTCCCAAGACCCAAAGGCACACTGTCAATCACCCACCGCTTAGGTACAAGTGATGGTATTCTCATTTCCTGATCTTTCAGCATCTACCAGGTAGAAAGATTAAATGTGTGAAGAAATAAATAAATTAATAGAAGATACATAGTACTGAATAGACAATATTTCTTTTCTGAGAATGTGAAGACCATTTAAAAGAAAAACTATTTGACACAGAAACATACTGTTACTAAAAAATCTACAGCTTTTATTTACCTAAACATACATCTCCCTCATTTTAAAGAGAGCCAACTCCTAAATAGGTTTCCAGCATAATTAAATGAAATTCACAGTTTACAGTGATTTCCTTTAAGTATTATTGGGAAATAAATCCAGAGCCTTAAACATGCTTGACAAGTAATCTACTACTGATTCATAATCTGGCCAAGCTAAAATGATTTCCAAATATCAACAATTTAGCCTAAATAATATTAAAACCTATATCATATAGCGACATTTAATATCTATATTATTATATAGTACTAGCATAATGTATTTAAACATAATATACACAAAACATAACGTATTTAAATAACAACACCACAATATAAATAGGTAGGCTACAATAGAACTGAGAATTCACCATTTTGACTAAATTATAGAAAAGTTTGGATGAGAAATAATTTTCCTTGCGTGTATGCCCAAATCAGTACCCTTCTAAAATGTCAGTTAGGAAAGACATTTGTAAAGAAGTTGTTACTTTGATCTCAGGACTTCCTTTTTCCTGGAAACAATACCTAGTGGCCAGATTTGCAGGCTCATCAGTTAGCACCTCTACAGACCTACAATGTCCACAGCAATCTACCACACAGAGGCATCTTAGGTGTTTCTGTGGGAACTCTTCGTTGTGTGATATTTGTACACTGTGTAAAGATGTATTGCTGTGATTGGTGTAATAAAAAGTTTAATAGCCAATAGCTAGGCAGGAGGTATAGGTAGGACTTCAGGGCAGAGAGAGAACTCTGGGAAGAAGTCACCAGCAAGACGCTGAGGAAGCAGCATGACCAGCATGGAGAGATAAGATAATGAGCCATGTGACAGAATGTAGATTAAAAGAAACTGGTTAATTTAAGTTATAAGAGCTAGTGGAATATGTCTAAGTTAAGGCCAATCTTTCATAATTAATAAGTCTCTGTGTTATTATTTGGGAGTTCTGATCTACTACAGCAGACCTACCCTTTCTAGGAATCCCTCTCTCCAAACAAACCCAGGTAAAAGATGGAACCGTGCTGAGGACAGCACAGCAGCAGATGCAGGGAACTGGGGTGGGGGCAGCAAGCAAGGGACACCAGCAGTGCAGCCTTCTTACCACCTTTAACTAATGCTCAATGTGAATGCTGACCTGAATGGTAGAAATGAGCACTCACATCACTTCTTAGCTTTAGAAAGAATGGCAAAGAATTTACCAAAAAGTGAGGATATTTCTTGGGAGTCCAATTCAAGAAACACAATAACTAAAATAGTCCTAGACAATCCTTTTTCAAAAAATACTTTATTAATCCTGGGTGATACCGTGAGATTAAGTCATGATTGGCTCGTTGGCAGGAAGAGGGGTCAAGTGTGCTGGGCAGTTTGAAAAAGACATTCTGAGATCAGAAAAGACTGGCCACATAATTGGGGGTTTTAAAACATAAAAGCAAAAACTAATAGATGAAAACTGTAATGAGCACTTCAACTCTGTCTCTCTCCTGTGTGCACAATCCTAATTCTAGGTTCAACTGTAGTATATACAAGAGAAAAAAACAACCTACATCTGTGTGAATCAATCTTGTGGCTAATCACATTAACAGGAATGACCCAGATTATTAATAACCTCTTTTAAAATCATTAAGAAGGAAAAGAGCAGAAAACATCTAACTTTGAGATCACACCTGTTAATCTCTGGAAGCTCTAGGTTCCTATTCAATAGTCAATTTTACTTCAGAAGACTTGAGGAGTTCTTCATGTTAAGAAAACGTTGGAATACACAGTCACACAATGTTTATAGCTGTATACTGTGCCACACTTTGGATCTCAAACTACTTTCAAATCCTGCTAGTTTGTTGGTACTATGACCCACAGCTAGTTCCCAAAGCCCTCTGAGTCCCAGCTTCCTCACTGTTAAAAAGTGAGAGCTGGGTTCAGTGGATAAAGTGCTTGCTATATAAGTATTAGGTTCTGAGTCTGTGTCCCTAGCACCCATGTAGAAAGCTGGTCAAGAAGACCTGTAACCCAGTGCTAATAGGGGGAGGGGAGCCAGAAGAATCCAAGAGCTTTACTGGCCAGCTACTCTATCTGCATGGGTGAGCTTCTGGGTCAGTGAGAGACCTGATTTCAAAAAGTAAGGTGGAGAGCAACTGAGAAGATATTCTATGTCCTCCACACACATGCACAGATGAGCAGAACCACACATTTATGCACATATAAACACATGCAAGCATATGAGAGAGAGAGAGAGAGAGAGAGAGAGAGAGAGAGATTCTTCATGGGTTTACTGTGCCAAATGTGAACATACATAGAACTCAATACCTAGTGGGGACTGGCAACACAGAGAGCATATAAAGAAAGATGACTTGTTACTGATATTATAAAATATATTTGAAACTGTGTCACAGTCTCAGATAATTATAATGATCTAAAAATCCATTTTTACTTACCCTGTTGGGAGCTTTGTAAATATTGTACACACATCTGTAATTACAATAATGAAGTTCATTTCTTCAACTTCCTTGCTTTAGCTGTTGTACAGGGAAAGGCAAAGATGAAATAAGATATTCAGATGCATTCCTCTATTATAACTTGTTGATTTATAGAAAATAAGGTGAAAATATGTAACTTATTCTGGTTAGGAAGTACCTGGTATAAGAAATAATCCAGTCCTAAGCTAGGCATTTTTAAATGCTGGTCATGCTTATTAATATATGAGCTTTATTCTTTAAGATGAATAAGGTAAAGTACCTGTCAGAGCTTATCAGAAGTTTCAGGGGTAGAATGTGAATGTTTTCAACCCACCATTGAGTTCCAAACAAGGACAAAATATCCTGCAATTTTCCTATCTGTAATATCTATGTCTTCTCCTTGGTGGCAACCAATATTCTGGCTTACAGAGCAATGAATGAGTCATTCTTGGGTGGATCTTAGAGGTTAAGGCTAGTTATGGGGTAGTCATTCTGTTCCATGGTTACTATAAGAGTGCTTGATGACCAACGTGCATGTAGCTGGCGTGTGAGCCTTGTAAAGGAAAGGGCTTTGAGCAGGGAAAGGAAAGGTCAAGCAAACCCTTTACCGAATGGGAACCTTCAGAGATACCTACAAAACATTTTGGAAATTGAAGATATGCCCTTAACTACTCATCTAAAACAGTCATTCCTTGCAGAACACTGGCAAATTCTAAGAAGTCTAAGAGAAAATTCTAAGAGTTCACACCAAAGCAACAGCTATTTTATATTTCTAAGCATGACTAGCAGCTGAGGCTGGTGCCGGCACACTCTCTCAGTAAACATTCTTACTCTACGACAACACTGTCCAAAGACTAGTAGGATAGTTGAAACAGTCTTGTGGCCACAAAACCAATAAACTAGCAAAACAGTAAAACAACCAGTACACTTTATTTTTCAAATAATCTTTATTACTGTATTTCTTACAATGTTCCTTATAATGACAGTAGAATCAAGTTGGAAAGGACTCGATACATTTCAGAAATGGTGTGATTGTATTGTGCCGGCTCTACTGTACTGCATCCAATATGAATACATTGCCAATACCTACGTGTTTAAATAGAAGTCTCATCATTTCAGAAAAAAACAAAAACGAAAACAAAAAACCTTCATGAACCAGATTCCAAATAAGAGACCATCTGGTAAGACAAAAATTCATGTAACTTTGTGCTAATGAAGAACAGGAACAGCAACTGACACAATAGCTGCACAGCCTGGAGTCCAGGCAACAGAGAAGGAAAAGGGTGGGAAGATTATTAGCAAATTATACTTTCTTTCTCACACTTATCACAATGATATCTAAGATAGGCCAGATGCTGCTTGCCACTTTCAGGTCTTAGTTAACCACAGAAAGTAAATAGATCCCGCTCCGGTCCTGTACCCTGGAGACCATAGGCTAGGCAGCTGAAGGTTACTGAGCTTCCATGCACTCAACACACTTGCCTCTGCATCCTTTCTCTGACACACACAGACACAACTCTTCTGTGAAGAAAACAGCCAGGAACCCTGACTGCAGAGCTGTCTATTTCCCATCCATATCAGTGTCCTTGTTTCCTTTGACATTAAGAACGCTATGAGTAGAGCATCGGCTTGACACTTCTCTTTGATCTGATACCCCCTTTGCCCTCTAATGCTTCCAAGCCATGCAAGCTAACCCTGCTACTCAGGGTCTTCCTCTCCTTTTCAGCCAAACGCCAGCCAATTAGAGTGCAATGGACATAGCCTTGGACCAGATCTTTCTTCAGTTGCTTCACACGGCAGAGAGAATACTCCTTCAGAACCAAAATTTTGCCCTTTTACCTAATTTCTACCACCTAAAAGGATGCCCATGAGAATCACAAAAAGATCATCTGCAGTTGATCAAAGTCTTACCATGCTAAGAGAAATGCTTCTAGAGCATCAACAAAGAGATGCCAGGCAGTGTCTACAAGCATCCCCATACAGCAGAGGTGACTGGGTGGCCTTATACATATCTTCTGCCAATGCTATCAGGACTTGCTTTTTATTTTATCCATTGAACTCCTTCTGCTTGTACCATATTCTACAGTCCATAACTCCAACATAACAGTTTTTAGATGTCCCCTCATGGAAGCCCTTCACACTCAGAAAACATTGCAAATACCAGAGCAGTTTGTTCATGTACAGATTATAACTGTCAATAGTTACTGTAATAGAAATTAAAGCTAGGGAGAGTTTAAATGTTTAATTCATCTAAAATAAAAATCTACTACATGGACGGGTGAAGGTGGTGCTCACCTTTAATCCCAGCACCTGGGAGGCAGAGGCAGGCAGATCTCTGTGAGTTCAAGACCAGCCTGCTCTACAGAGTTCTAGGATAGCCAGGGCTGTTTCACAGAGAAACCCTGTTTCGAAAAACCAGCCCCCCCCAAAGTCTATTACATGTTAACATAAATCATATATCTTTATGGAACTTTATTTTCCACAACAAAACAGTGAGGTTCATTTATATTTTTGCAAATCTCTTCAATGTCTATTTATCATAAGATAGCTGGGCTTTTGGCATTCATAGGCTGTTATGTTTTGACTGAAGAATATTTAAAGAAAATCAGGTATGTGGTTAAAAAGGAGACAATTATGAATACATTTCTTAGACGTCACATCAAAACTTTTAAATATCCCTTCTGAAACCATATACACGAACTTAACATTTTATATTATATTAAAGCCTACCTATTCATCTTACATTTTGAACAGATATTTTATCTCTATGTGATCTTGATAAACACCTCAAAAATGAATAACACAATCCTGAAAATTCAAAGAGAACAACTGACAATATTCATTGTCAGTGTTAAGACAATCATTGGCCAAACCCAAAGTCTATACCCACTGTGGTGTAATGATTTGGTTCTTGGCTGAAAGGCAGTGGGTTGGAGGGGGCAGAGGAAGCAGGGTATAACAACTTGCAGTTTCCACAAACTGGTTCACTGGGTTCTGTGTATCTTCCAAATGTTGGTGCACATATGTGGTATCAAAAATCACATCCATTATTATAATCTTTCATTTGATGAGGAAAGAGTTTAAAAGGTAAGAAGCTTGCACCAGGTATGATGGTGTACGACTTCAATCCCAGGAGTAGGGAAGCAGAGGCAGGCAGATCTCTGGGGCTCCAAGCCAGCCTGGTTTACATACTGAGTTCCATGCCAGCCAGGCCTACATACCGAGCCCATCTGAATAACAGAACATAGATGCAAGAAACAATTTATGCAACAAATATATTTTTACAAAAAATTGTTTAATATCTGTGTTTACATAAATACTCAAATCTGAGGAAGCAAATGTCTGTCAGCTGAGTAAAATGGGTTATATGAAAAACTGTCTGATTGAGCGCGCTACTAAAACTACTGCACAGGTTTACACAGCAAGGCCGCTTGCTGCGCAGAGTGCTGTGCACCTTCCAACTGCCTCACACATGTGAAAGGATGGGTCCTCGAGGGTGACGATTCAAAGAGTAAGGCTTACTGCTTTTCCAACAGCATTCCTAAATGAGACTGATCTCATTCCCCTCATGTTGAGTGGGACCATTTCCTTGATTTACACTAAAGGATCAGCACAATTATGCCCACACTGCTTTTATACATATTAAAGAAAGAAAAATAACATTTTTGTGATTATAGCCTCAAAAAAGTTAAAAAAAAACACAAAACAAAACGGTTTTTGATTATGCCTAGTATGTCCTAGACATACACCCCAAGCCCAGGGCCAGAGTGAGGAGTGAGGGGCCTGCAAGCACTCAAGAGCTGGGAGGTGCAGCTGACTACCTGTGCTCTTTCCCCTTGAGCTGCTGCACCCTGTCTAAGAAGGCTAACTTTCGAATCCTAGTTCTAGGATCCTTGGAGCATTGCACAGAGGCTGTGTGTGGAATGGACATATTCCCTGGCAGCTTCAGCACTGCAGGGAAGAATGAAAGAGTTCATCACAGCAACAGAGCCCAACTTAAGGGTACTTCTTATTAGCTGTATGGTAGACTCTGCCACCTAAACCTTCTCAGTGTTGGGAGGGACCCAAGAAGATGCAAAGATCTATAAACTATCAAGGTCACTGTCTTCAAAGGAAAAAGTGGAAAACTCAGGTGCTGAGATTAGGAGACTACTGCTTTATAACTCTTCTCCTAAACTGAGTAACTGATGCCCTTGCTTTATCCTAGGTCTTCTCTGTTAACCCTTGGTCTCTTCAAGCAAATACCTATTTCCCTTGTCAAAGGGATTTAATTAATTACTAGAAAATTCAAAAGCAATATATCACATTATTCTTTAAAGGAGGGTATATGTGAAGAGAGGAGGATATAAATGAAAATGTGAAACATGCATAAGGGTTATTTTCAATAAAAATATTATCATGGCCTCTCTTATACTAGCAATCATTAAAATTCCTATGGAAAATGACTACAAACCAAATTACTTAGGGTGTATTAGTAGCTATAATCCTAACACACAAAGGAAAACACACAGACTGAGCTTTGCATTCTTGTATAGTGACATTTGAGGGTTTGCATAGTGCTTACACACACTCTCTTTAAGCCACAAAGCCACATGAGACAGGTAGAAACCATGTGTAGTCTACAGGAAAAAAACTGGGTTTCAAGGAAGTTAGTTAACTTACCCAAAGATCAAACTGTAACCATCTTATAAATTATGAGAAGCAGCAGAAGTCATTTTACCAATTAAATCTTACATTGATCTTGAACTATGAAGCATTAAATATACAAATCAATAATTTAAATTAGTATTTTGTTACAAATTAATAAATATTTATATTACTAAGTTTGTTGTCCCAGAAACAAATATGTGATATACAGGAAGAAAATTTTGTATAAAGTCTACTACCTTCACAAATAATAACAATCTTCCTATTCAATAATGTAATAAAAAGTTCTAATGTATAATATAGCTACCACTATCATCACCACCATTATAGCCATCATGATCATTAGCAACATCTTGTAACAAGATAATTATGATAGATTCGAATGTGTTAAAATTATGGGTACATTTTGTAAGTATTTATATTTTTAATTACATTAAAAATAATTGAATACATACTTAAATATTTAATCCAACTGAAGCATTTTAACACCCTAAAGCATCTTAGCACTCCACAGAGAGCAGATTGAAGAGAACTGCATCTAGGTTTGCTATCACAAACTTACTACTTGATCTAAGATAGCATTAATTAAAAAAAATCACCTCACAATCAAAAACATAAAACCCAAGAAAGCTCACTTAAGCAAAGGTAGAAGGTAGCTACCTGTCCATCATGTAAGCAAATTTATTCCATTGGGTGAACTAGATAAAATTTCTAATACTGACCATTTTGATTATATTAAGTGAGAATCATATGGGTCAAATTAACATTTTTTTCATTTTATTTGATATTCTCTTTGCTTATAAAAACATCAAGAAGTTGTAAGAATATCAAACTGCATAAGTGAAAAAAATACTATAGCCACAATAAGATGTATCACTAGAACTACTTAGAATCATATTAAGGAACTGAAACTTCTCAGCACTTGTAATCTCAGCACTTGGAGGACTAAAGCAGAAGAATCAAGAGTTTAAGGCTAGCCTGAACTACATTGAGACTAGCCCAGGCTACACAGTGAGAGCCTGTTTTGTTAAAAAGGAAGAAATAAAAATGTAAATCCTTTAATTTATAACAAGAAATTCTATTTATCTAATAGTAGTAATAGTTCAACACACAAAGTATGTGTACTACGCCACCTTAATTCTGAGGTGGCAGGTGAATGGGCTGACAGTCACCTACCTTTCTTAATGGCCTTCACCACTTCATGTTTGAAATTAAAGATCAGATTCTGCTGTTGTCACTCAAATTTCTTAAAGTAGAAATGCTTTACAATTCAGGTCTTGCTATGTTCCTAAAAGTACACAGTTCTCCTCTCACTACAAAGTGCGCTCAGCTGTGTATGGTGACAGAGCAGGTGCTGTGTATGGTGACAGAGCAGGTGCGCTCAGCTGTGTATGGTGACAGAGCAGGCCGACCTAGACCTATGGATCTAATGCTCTTGCTCTCCCCTCGGGTCTTCTCTGACTCAAGTTACCAAATCAGATACATCAACAACTCTCTTTATTTTACAAAACAGTGAACCTAAACTGTGAGGATTCTTCTAAGAATAATGAGATTCTCATACAATACACAATTCACTGTTCAGACACTGAGTTAAACAAAATTCTTTCCTTTGACAGCTAATTCAGTTCCTTTTGAAGTTTCCTCAGAATCCATCACACATATTGCATAAAGTAGGCTGATTGCAGACAGAAAAAAGTCTTCTGCCATATATAAAGGTAAAGCCTTGTCCCATCATTAATGTCGGTTCTAATAGCAAAGGGTCACTGACCCTTGTGATGCTCCTTCTTCCACAGTGACCAACACTCAGTTACAACCTACAGGGCTGTCACTCACATGTTTATTACTGTACACTATTAAATGGACACAAGAAAATGTAAAGCATCAGGCTGTGAGAGCTGTAGATTAACTTTGCAAAATCATATACTCTATCAAAAATAAAATCAACTCATTATCAGAAGTAAATTTTTACGTGGCATTTTTAGAATGATGAAGCGTTTGGTGCTAGATACTGATTTCTTTCTAGAATCTGTGAGAAGAACACTCTTAAAAAGCTTCAAACATTGCTGGGTCATGTCTTAACTGGCAAAAACAATTCTTTTCCCATATAAACTCATTTCGTGCTACTACATGAGTCAAAATTAAATACCTTGTAGTTACTGAAAACTGAGTACTGGCTGAGGTGGGCACCACAACTATAAAATGTGAAAATGTGTGTGCCCAGTTTGCACATGCTTCTCTTTTTTTCTAGTTATGGCTACAAGTGGGGATGACCTTCCTAGGTAAACAGAAATACTAGTGCCTTAATAACTAGAAGATAATCATAAACAAGTCCTCAGTGCTAGTGTTATGGATCCATAATCAAAGCTTTTTCAAAAGAAAAATAAAAAGTATGAAGCCAAATATCTATTCCAAGTATCCTACTAGTCAAACAATTTACTATTAACTATTTAAAAATGTATTAAAATGTTAATGTGCTTTGATTGAAACAGAATTATATCATTTAAGCAAGTCAATTATAGCACCTTTCCCCACATTCAGTTAAAAATATATAATTTTCTCTCATTTTAACTGAGAATAAACTGAATTAAACAAGTCTCACTGGCATTGTTTTTACTGACAAAGGAAATTTCGGTTTAAAAATTAAGAACCAATACTTTTTAAAAGCTAAATTCAGATGCCATCTGGTCCAGCAATGAAGGAGTTAACATCCAACTGCACTGAACAGAGCTTCTGATCCATTACATTTCTCACAAGCTGCCCCACAATGAGCTGAGCAAGTATCAAGTGTAATTTGATCCAGGAGTTTATGGGGAAAAAAATAACTGCACATACGCAACATGCACATTTTAATAAAAATCTGTTTTAAGAGAAACATATCCAATAAACACAATTCAAGGCGTATTTAATTGTTTGATTAACTTCAAACCTGCAATCCCTTTGCTTTCCTGACGCTCTCAAATAAAATAGGAGAAAGGAGGGAAGAAAAAAAAAACTGCTCCACTGCAGGGAAAAGAGGCTTGAAAAACAACTTTGATTGGCACTTGGCCTGACCCACAGAGGAAGAAAAACAGTTTTTGGACAAAGAGCGCAAATATTTGAGCTTGCTTATTTATGTGCTTGCTCGCTTTTTTTTCTTAATACATAAAGAACAATCCTAAAGTGACTTTAGACAGGGAAATTGACGAAAACGGCACTGTATTCATCTTAGCTCTCAGATATGCACAGCTCAGCAATTTTAATTCATTGGTGCTGGACAAACAGAGCCACCTCACCTAATGATCTTACTTCATGCAATGTAAAAATAGAGTGTGGAGTAGAAACGGGTTATATTATTCAAGGAGGCTGCTCAGATCTGTTAAAAACTCTTCTGCGCCTACAGGGACATTTTGTCATCCTTTCTCTCCCTGCATCCCCATCCCCCACGGAGTGATTGAGCCAAGTAAGCTAAACAATACTGGAGTAAACTTTCTATAAGTCAGCCTGGAAAGCAATAAGCCGATTCTGGGTCGGATTTTTTGGATTCACACCGCGGTGGGGGATGTTACGGAGGGCGACAACACCACGACTACTTCAGCCTCCACCTCCACCAACCCTAGCGGAAGGCACTGGAAGATCCAACAGCGTTTCCCATGGGCATAAAGTTCAAGATGCCGACACGGGGCCTTTTGGGACCCACCAAGAAAATATCAAGAGTGGGTGCCGGGGCACGGTTGGCCTGGCAGCA
>LOEQ01001901.1:149862-160130 GCA_001685075.1 Bramus lutescens
GGGAAGAGAGAAGAAGAGGAGAGAGACAGAGAGGGGCCCCAAGAGAGAGACATGCATGGGTGCCGAGAGAGAACAGAGAGAGATCCAAGATGGTGGGGGAGGAGGGCAGGGTTGCGGGGGGGGGAATGGGTGTTTCTTGCCTCTTAAAGAAACAAAAACCATAACAGCTATTGTTTAGCCATCAACCCCACTCCTTACCCTAATATGGCTTTCATTCCCTTTTTAATTATTGCTTTAGAATAAGGAGACCACAGGAGATGGACATGGAAGTAATGACAGGGCAAAAAGCCACAGAGGGCAGAACTGGTCCATCCATTGAAAGTTTTCTTTGGTGGGCTAAAAACACTGGGTATAAATGGGTTGAATTTGACTGTTGACTTTAGCCTTTCCTAGATATATGGCATTGGACTAGACACCAAATCTCTTTATTCCTCAGTTTCTTCAAGTGTAACAGGGAATAATAATGTTACCTGTCCTCAAGCGTGGCTTTAGAGATGGCATGAGCTACAGCCTGTGGTGAGCCAAGCAATACAGCAGCAGCAGCCTCTGGGACAATATGAAGGTGTTATGCTCTCCATATACTGTGATCATGGTCTGAGTCTATGTAAGCACTTGAAAATTAATATAAAAGTGACTTCTGTCATTGAATATCTTTGTTTTTGACATTTGGTCTTGAATGTAAGATAAAATGGGGGCAGTGTAGATAGCAGTGTACAGAAAGTGAAGAAACACGGGACTTAGTACAGTACCACCATGAACTAGATGATATGAGGCCTCAGCTTTCCAATCCCACAAGTGTATGTGGTGATTAAGTTAAACAAAGACCAGATTCCAGCTTTGTAAAGACTTAAAGCATGTACTATAAAGGACTGTCTTTAAGAAAAAAATAATGCTACAAATACAAAATTAATAATAGTGAATCATTGTAGACATTATCACTATATATAGAAATGACTGATCTTCATGAAGACTGCCAGTGTTGTCCAGACTAGAGAGTTATTCTCATCTCAACCTTCTTAGCAGGAAAGACAACAATGCACTGCTATCCAGAGTCTCCAGCACATAGGAAAGTGGGAAGGAGTGAATTGGAACAACGAAAGATTATATATATATAGTCTTTGCCAGTAGTGGATAAAAATACTTATTTTTGAAATTTAATTAAAATAGAACTATGTTAATATATGGCCTGAAGCTCTCCTGTGGCCAGAGATGGCCCAGTATTAGTGATAAATCCTAAAGTGTGGATTTTATTAGCCTCTCAAGCATACTTGGAGGTTGTGTTAGTTTTTCTTTGTGTCCTGGGGACATTTCTGTCACTCTGCTCGTCTCCCTGAGACTCCAAATTCACTGCCCCAAGAGGAGCGAATGTAATAGAGATGACAAATTCCATCCATAATGCCATCTACAACAAAAGTATTTATATCTTTTTCTGTAAAGATGACCATGAAGTACACTGGCTATCTAAGTGTTATAACTGGGACATCCATGTGAGAATAGACAGTTTATAAGTAGGGGCTGGCTAATATGAACACAAAAGTATTATCTAAGACCTAGAGATTTTATAATAATATTGCATTTTATAAAGACTTTTCAGGAATCAGCACTTGAAAATAAGATTGGAGGGGCCTCGGAAGGGCATAATGACCTTCACTGCACTTTTCAGAGCTTCTGAACGTAGCTGTGATATGTCTAGGCTCTAGACATCCATCTCATGTTTTACTCTGCTGGGTATTTCTTGCACTTGAAAATATAAGAGGTATTCAAAAGCTTTTCAGATGGGAACAATGAAATGCAGAGTTTGCTAACTGAAATCAAGTGGTCATATTATTTTACCAATAAAAATTTTCAAATAGTCTCAAAGTTGTAAGCATCTTTGCATGCAAATATAAAGTCCACTCACTGACCTTGTTAGCAAGGAGATAATTTCCATTTCAATGAATGATGCAACCATGCAGTGCTTCAGAGATGCAATGCCCATCTAAGGGAATGCATACAAATATGAATTGCAAGCTTGGACCCACAGTAGCTATTTATGAGATGCTAGAAGACTTCAAGTTTGGAAGCATGTGCTGTGAAGAACATATTTCTATGGACTAAATTTCCCTCTATTCCCACTCTTTGTTATTCAACTCTTACCAAATAGTAAGTTCTGGTAATAAAACTGATGGGACGGTTTTATGATCTAGTGGTGTGGCTATGGCATAATCTCGGCATGACTAGAGAAGAGAAATGGCAAATGGAGGCTAGAGAGGAAAAGATTACTACAAAGAGCTCAGAGAGACCTTTTGGACATATATACCTCTAACTAGATGCCTTCCAGTAGTAGTGCTGGGCATCTACTACTGAAGATTTTGAGGATTTGAGGAAGAATTCCTGCATATTGTGCAGTTACAACATCAACAAGAACATGGGGTTGACCAACAAGGACGAAAGGATGATGAGGAGCAGTATCACAGCAGGCTTGCATCCTGGTTTCGTGTTCATTACTTAATGCTTCCTTGCATTTACGCATAGTGTCTCCTGTGCACAGGTACTTGCTTCATCATAGACCTGACATGAAGAGTAGAAAAGTCACAATTTACAACAGAGCCAAGAAAAATAAAACTTAAATAAGTAACACTAGTGGCTGCTGTACTAAGAAAAACAAGACAAGAAATCAACAGCAGGGTTGGTCACTTGGTTTAGGCTTCCTAGTTAAAGTGAAAAGTAAATCCACGTAGTGGCAGCTTTTTTCTCATGCCCACGAGTGATGCCCTCGTACCCCATGTGGGGAGCCTTTTCCTTTTGCAGTTCTCATTTTAATGGTTAAATTTCTCATTCCATAGAGTTAAATTCTTCTTACAAAACTCCCGTGAGCCCTGATTTTGCAGCCACCAAACTTCCACATAGTGTGAAATCCCCAGTTACTTCCTAAGAATACTACCCCTTAAACAAACATTCGACCGAATCTTTCCTCCTTCATCTTTCCTGATGAAAGACTTTTAGTTAACTTTCTTATCTCACATTTACGCCCTTACACTGCCAAGTTCCATCCGCAGTTATATGTGTGTACCACTTCTAGTATGCTATTTGTTTGTTTGTTTGGTTTTGTTGTTGTTGTTGTTTGAGACAGGGTTTCTCTGTGCAACAGTCCTCGCTGTCCTGGAACTAGCTCTTGTAGACCAGGCTGGCCTCAAACTCACAGAGATCCACCTGCCTCTGCCTCTCAAGTGCTGGGATTAAAGGAGTGTACCACCACTGACTAACTAGTATGTTCTTATGCATTAGAATATAAAGTACTTGAAGATATAATCCTACCACTGCTCTGCATTCTCCAAACCTTATAATATAATGTGTTCATCATTATCTATATAGTAATAGGAGCAACTACCACCGTATGCTGAGAACTTACTATTTGCCAATCATTATGCAGTAACCTGCATACAAATATTAATATTTGTAAACCCCAATGAACTGGTTGTATTGAGTCCATTTTGCATATGATTTATAGCGATAAAAGTTTAGTGGGTGTTACATATTGTTTCAAGGAAGAATTGTGGCTTGAACTTGTTTTTACAGTGTTATATGATTCCAACCTTGACATTACTGTTTTCAGCCAGTTAATGTTGTAAATATTAGTTGAATAAATTTTGTGTTGTGCTATCAAACTACCAAGCAGATTGGCTTAGATCTGTCATATATTCACCAAGTATATGTAGGTACCTCTGTGACATTTTTGAAATAAACATTGAGATTGGGCAAAGAAGTACTCACCATTCCCTATTCTAATAATTTTAAATTAATCCAAAATATTTTGACATTTATTTGTAGCGAATGTTTGTGGGCACATGCATGCCACAGCACTTGGTGGAGATGAAAGGACAACTTGTAGGAGTTAGTTTTGGCTTGCTTCCATGTGTGTTCCAGGAATCAGCTACGTAGTCATGGTTGGTGACGGATGTCTTTGCCCACTGAGCCACTTTGCTAGTCTATATTCTAGTATCTATTTCCCACTGATATGTCGCTCTAAAATAAAGCAACTAGATGATCCCTGGGTAAGGAAAATACTTTTGTTTGCATGTTAGGATAAAATTCCAAATATTTGAATGTTTGGTGACTCACATGCACACAGCTAGACATGGAGATGCAGAGCTGAACATAGGATGATAGAGCTGGGAAAGGTGATGTTGCTGATCTCTCTGTATCAAGGTAGTACCAGAGCTTTTGCAATTAGTACGGCTTACTACCAAGATGAATGAACTGTTTCTAGATAGTCTGCCAGCAACCTGAGATGTTTATACCAATTTGCCCATTCAGAACCTCTTCTAAGGAGCTCTTTTTGCTAGTAGCCTTCTTCTACACAGTTGTTCTCAGCGCTCTGCCATGTGATCACTTCTTATTTGAGATCTGTCCATTGTAGGATAGAATCTTGACTCAGAGCCAGCCAGCCATTCTGTAACTTGGCTGTCCAAGTTACACTTTATAAAGTGGTCTAAAATGAACATCTCAGCCAATTAGATTCCTTACTTGGAAATTTGTCATTGGAAAACCAAGGTAAGCTATTTGCCAGATCCTGAGAAGATATCATGAACCATGTGCAAGCTAAGACCACTGATTGGGGAAGGAGGGTGAACAATGCATGGAAAAAGAGCACCATGCTCTTGGAGCTGCCCTCGGGTCTGGCTGTCTCCATTTCTGGGCCCTGTTTATGTGTGCGGGGATTTCTTTTACCCAATCAAATCTCTTGCCACTACTAACTCTGTGAGTAACTATACCTGTGTTCCTTTTGAGAAAACAAGATTAGCTGGAATCATCTTCCTTCTTTCCCATGTCAAACTCCCTGACATAGGAACTATACTCTTAATTCTCACTAGTAAAGAGCTTTAAGAACTTAGTGGGCCAGAAAGCCCCACATTAGTTTTTACACTCTAAAAACTTCTTAGAGTTTCATTAAGAAAGTGTGTGTGTAAACCCTCAAGCTCCTTAGAGCAAGTGATCAGTATTATTGCCCATAGTGCCTCTTTCTCCAGGCTCAAGGTTAAAGTGGCTCTCAAGTCTCTTCTGTCAACTGCCTACAAAGAAAATGTTGAGAAGCTTTTCCCCTTCCCACTTAGTATGCTTTGTCCAGAGTTGACACCTGTGGATCCAGCTCAATGATTTCCTAGAGTTTATGAGTCCCAAGATTTAAGAAAAAAAAAAAGTAAAAGCAAAAATCGGTTAAACTTCTCAAAAAAAAAAAAAGGACAAAGTGATTGAGAACACAGCAGTGTCAGTCTGCAGGTTAATCAGCACTGTGATAGTCCCACAGGGTGTGAAGATCCCAGGAGATCATTCTGCACTGCAAATCCAAATATGTGGAGTTGTTTTCATTAGACTCAATTTTCCTGAGTGGAATGTTCCTTAACAGCTAACTGTCCTATTTCTACAGCACCAATCGCTAGCAGCTATGGAGTGGTTAAATGATAATCTGAACCAGTCAGATTCATCACTTGGAAACTCAGCCTCGGGACACTGAGACACTAAGCTGGTTATCAGTGAAGTCAGAGTGGGAGAGAATGTCACACACTGTGTACAGACTAGACCTGTATTGGCGCAGTAGAGAAAAGCGTGAGGATGCTGGCCTGCAAAGAAAGAAGAGGCATTCTGTGGAAAGCAGGCTTCAACCCTCTGAGCTGGGATTTTCTGCTTTTCTTCCTGAGTCACTTTCCTCATCCCTGCTTGGGAGCCTCAGTCTCTCTGCTAATTTCCGCTGGCTCCTTCTTGGCCCACCAACCCTCACACCTGTCTCACTGCCGTCTGCAGAATAGTTTTCAACCTCTTCTAAGCCTGTGGAAAATAAAGGAATCCTTCACTCAGTAGTGGTTTTCTTTAAGGATCAAGTGAAGCAAAAAAAAAAAAAAANTTTCCTGGTGATCCTAGGATGGAGGTCACTGGCGGAGAGATGGCTTTCTATTTCTCATTAAAGACACTGACACCTAGAGAGTCTCAAGTCTGTGGGGAACGGAAATGCCCAGTACTAGGATCTTATGGAGACAATCTTTGTTCCACAATGTGGCTTCAGTGCTCACCTGAAGTAGATTGCCTAGGATGCCTATCAGGGTAAAACTGGAAATTCTTTTGCTCTTTATATCTTCTCTAATACTATATAATCTAATTGTTGTTTAAGAGCTCTTTAAACTTCATCTGGTAGTGTTTATAGAGTTTGTGAGAATGAAATTTTTAAAAATGCATAAAGTGTAGAGACCAGGTTCTCCTATTCTGAGCGCTCAATAAGTGTCTATTAGTTTTGTTATTTTAAAATGCTTTGGAGTGCTGAGAGAAGGGACTGTTGGGTGCTCAGCCCTAAAAGGGACATTTATATTAACTCTTCCAACAAAAGTTCAGAGAGTCATCACAGAAGAGGGAGCAGAAAGAATGTAAGAGGTAGGAGAGGGGGACATGCTATAACATGTCACCTTTGACTGCAGCACACCTGCTGCTCCCGTGACCCCACAGTCGCTCTAGTTATCTGCAGAAGATCAAGTCAGTGAGCATGCTACCATGGACAGGAAAGGGGCTGATGAAGCTCCAGCCCTGGCAATGACAGCTGTGGGGGAGGGGAGTCATTTTTCTTGGGATGTGGCTACTGGTATGTTGCCTGTGCTCTGGTAGGGAGCCTCACACCTATGTGCATGCAAACACTACTAACTGGATACAATGGGTTATTTTTTAATTGAGGGAACAGTGGCATAGGGCCGAAGACTTCAGGTTGGATATGATCAAGATACATTATATACATGTATGAAATTATCAAAGTATAATTAAGGAAAATATATAATTTAAAAGAAAAGCCTGAAGGTAGACAAAGTCTCATGTAATAGAAATACACCTTTTCACTAGCAATTGAAATTTACTTGAATTTTAATGTTCTGGCCTCCCATACAGTTTGCTGGGACAATTTGTCTTCGTTTAAAGGGTCTGAAGTGCTGTTAGTGGTAAACACATGGCTTATCATGAAGTGTTGCTGTGGTATTTGTGTTTGCTAAGCACATTTTTTGCCTCTGTCACTCTACCCGGTCATGTTCTATAAGACAGAGACTTCTGCATTGCATGCAGCACTGGCAAAGAAAGAAGAAAACACACATTTGCAAAACTAAGTGCCAGGAATTTGTCTCTCATTTCAGTCTCTGAGGAGGAAGATGATGTCTGCAATTTGGCTTTGCCTGTGTTTTCAGGTTAGTCTATATGACATAGATGTGTGTACATTTATGTGTCCTCTTCTAAGCTAGAGATAGCGATCCTTTTTTAAGCTTTTAACTAAAAAATTATAGTCTGACAGTCAATGAAAAGAGATTATTATTTCCACTGAACAGCCAGAAACCTAGACTAGAGTGCTTTGGGGGTAATTCAAGCATGTTGCCTACTAGTTATAGCTAATGATTCCAGTTTTACTCTGCAGGAGACAACTACCTTTTTGTGGCATGAACAAAATCATAAAGGTAATGTGCTCAGAATGTTCCTTGTGAATCAAGTAGGAACCTAACTATGGGCCTGAGAAACACCTTTGAGTTATACAATAGGCAGAGCAGGAAAAGCCCTTCCCAAGTGCAGCAGGTCATGACTGCCTTCCGCTTAGAGACGGTTATCATCAGCCTGAATTGGTCATCAGCCAAATGCCTTATTTGTTTCCTGGTTGTTTACAAAGCTAAGAACCTAGGCTACAGGACATTTACTCTGCTGTTTGTGACAGCATTCACTGGGAATAGAGATAAGCAATTTCACTTGCCAAATGAAACTCTGGTGGCCCATGACTTATGAGTGCATGGAACAAGATGACTGCCTCACGGGTGGAGCAAAAGCAAATGGCTGCTCTTGTAGGTTAATGGTTTAACTCTTTTAGGTTCATTCCTCCTTCTCTTCTATTTATTGTTTCTGCCCAGCAACCCTGCCTATTCCTCTTCTGCCTAGTTCTACTGGCCGTTCATCTTTTTATTAGACCAATCAGGTATCTTAAGCAGACAAGGAAAAACAAATGCAACACAGTTTTGCATAATTAAACACAGCAGAAACAAATGTAGCAATCCTTATATATTAACAAAGGCATCAGAAACAAGTGTACAATCTTTACACAGTTAAAGTAATACTCCACAGCATAAACAAATGGAGCACATCTTTGCCTAGTTAAAATATTATTCCATGTTGGGGGGGGGCGCAGCTCTAGAACCAAGTTTCTGAACATGAAACCTGTGGTTGTGCCTCATATCTTTAAGTCCCTAAACCTGTACTTTTGTGTTTGAGCTCTCTTCTCATTGAGGAGCATGGGTCCCATTTTCATTGATTCCCAAGAGAATGTAAGCTCCTAACCCTCTAATTGTAACACACACACACACACACACACACACACACACACACATACACACACACACACACACACACACACATATGAGGAGGTCAAGACAGGGTTTCTCTGTGTAGCCTTGACTATCCTGGAACTCACTCTGTAGACCAGTCTGGCCTTGAACTCAGAGATCTGCCTGCTTCTGCCTCCTAAGTGCTGGGATTAAAGGCGTGCACCATTATCGCCCAGCTGTAATATTTTTGATTGAGTCTAAATACTTACTTTCTGTATCAGGCCTTCTGCTAAACCTTTAACACATTAGCTTCTTTATCCCTAGATTCATGACATTGTTGCTTTTCTGAGGAGTAAGTAAGATTTCTCAGTCATAAAAGGGAGGAGCATCGGAGCTGAAATACAAAACCAGCAGACCATAGGTTTTTGGTTCGTTGTGTTCTTTTCATTATACAGCTACCTTTTGGGCAGATAAAGCCTGTGTGTGTAGTTGCACCCATCAGGACCCTTGGGTCATCCCTGAGGAAGTAACTGCTTCCTAAGCATGCTGCCCTCCCCCTGCTCCAGCAGCCTTCCCCAGCCCTGAAGCCTAGGTGTTCCTCTCCAGACTGCTCACGCAGGCTTTTCCCCTTGTGTGGCTGGCTGCGGGAAGCAGACCTTTATGGTAACTGTCTATTCTAGACGGCACAAATGGACAAGCCTTGCATCTGGACAATCTCCAGGAAATCCATCCCAAGCCCTGAATGGTTCTGGCCCCGCTCCAAAACTGTACTAACCTCCCACAAATTGTGATTCCAGACACGTTTATACCTTGGCCCTCAGGATAATGGAAGCCACAAAAGAGGGAGAAATTAAAATGTCAGTCCAGCTGGGCCCACAATTGGGCCAGCAATTACAATGGAACCTACTGCCTCTTGGGACACCTGAGGGTAGCACACTTGTGCTTTCCCTGGGCGGAACAGAGTCATCCAGAGCCAGTTCCTAGGTGCTCAGATACAGTAACCATAGTATGCTACTTATCAACCAACATTTTTATGAGCAATTGGAAAAAAGGACAAAGTACAAACAAACACCAGAATCTGGAGAGCTTTGTTATGCAGCTCCCACTGCATTATTTGGAAACCAAACAACCCAAACTCTCGTTTGATGGAGGCTGGAAAACAAGGCAGAGGATCCTGATTCTCACCGAGAGGAATGGGGACCACCCTCTCCCTGACCTCGGGTCCTGGAAGTCAAGTCGTGGACTCTCCTCCTGCAGATGGAAAGAATATTGGGCTCTGTGGGGCTGGAACAAGTTCAGAGCACCGATCTGAGAAGAATGAGTGAAACCAAGGACATAGCGTGACCTAAGAGCTCAAACTGTGTGGACATTGAGACATTGCCAATCTCATGTTTCCTTCCCTTCCTTAACAGCCCCAGCACCAGCAGGAGCCGCTCAGTTTATCCGAAGCTGTCTGGTGTTTCTCGTGCTTCTGAAGGTACTGATTCTTAAATCACTTATGCCTGCAGTGGCACATTTGTGAGTCTTTCTGGGTCTGTAAGCACGAACTCCAGAGCGAGAAGCTCGTACTTCTGGTGTGCAGAGAAAAAGAAGAGGTGACTTCAGCACAACAGTGCTTCAGCGAATCTTCATGGAGGGAGAGCACAACTATGCGTCAGCGAATCTTCATGGAGGGGGAGCACAACAGTGCATCAGCTAATCTGCACGGAGAGGGAACACTGTGCATCAGCGAATCTTCAAGGAGGGGGAGCACAACAGTGCATCAGCTAATCTGCACGGAGAGGGAGCACAACAGTGCGTCAGCGAATCTTCATGGAGGGGGAGCACAACAGTGCATCAGCTAATCTGCACAGAGAGGGAGCACAACAGTGCTTCAGCGAATCTTCATGGAGGGGGAGCACAACAATGCGTCAGCGAATCTTCATGGAGGGGGAGCACAACAGTGCATCAGCTAATCTG
>LOEQ01001901.1:162454-178151 GCA_001685075.1 Bramus lutescens
GTTCAAGGGGACTCTGCTAAAAGCATTTGGGAAGTGTGTGTAAAATCTCCCATGTAAAGAGTACAGAGTGGAGGAGACACCGGGGTCTGGAGGCAATGGCAAGAGTTAGAGCATGTGTCATGGGGAGAGCATAAAAAGTTGGCCATGAGTTTGTGTGGGGATTGTAAAGGTATCAAATCCAGCCCCTTGATTTTTACATTCAGAAGAAAATGGGAAGAGAAAGACCTGAACAATATGGGAAGACCACATGCAAGAAGAGAAGTGACCCAGGCTCCGATAATGGCTCTAAACACAGTGTCTTCTTTGTTGCTGGAGCCATTATTTAAGGTGCCTTTATTTTGACTGGTTTCAGAAAGACTGAGAAATTTTTATATGAGGTCTTGTCCTAGACAAGGGAGAGGAATTAAAATACTGAGATGAGCTCCCTACCCTTGAGGTATTAGGTGACATCTGTCTTCATCACAGAAGTTTATTCATAGAGCAGGGATCATTTCCAGTTGTTTCCTTGCTGTCTCATGTGGACTACTTCAGATCCAGTTTTCCCAGCACTGGCTTTGGTTGGCAGTTGTTTGCGTTCTTCATACAGACTTCTATATTTTCGATTTCAGGCACCTTCTCAGCCTGCCGTGACTTCTGAACCATGCTTTAGCCTGCACGTTCCTAACGTTCTCCCTGCCAACTGTGCTGTGTGCAGATCTGCTACATGTGTCTGCCATTGACCTAGGACCCTCCTCAAACACTGATAATAGGCCTCAGGATCCTCAAGGACCCCCCCTCAGCAGAGCAGTAGTAGAAGCCAGTCCATACACATGGCATTCTTCCTGAGCCACATCTTAGTTCTAGGTGGAGATGGATGCTCTGTTTAAGATGCCCACAAAACCTGCGAGTTCAGGGTTCACAGTAGCTCTGATATTACACTTTAATTTTGTTATAGACTGATGATCCATAAAGTGCTGCTGTTTTACTCACTGCCATATTCTCAGTTGGAGCACAATGAATGGCCTTGGGTGGACATTCATCAACCATTTTCTCCACACCTTAACCCATACTGTTTTTAGACTTGCAGGAAGTATGCAAAACAGCCAGGGTGTTTGGTTAATTTTGAAAGTGGAAATGTAAAACCCTGGCAGATAATTTCCAGGTCTGTGACTGCTTTAGCTTTGTCTGGGTTACTGAGCTACAGGGTTACCATTCATTCCTTGGAGTTATCCTACAGTGCTGCATGCTCTGCCTCACGGTTCATAGAAACTCTTAGTCTCTCCAGTAAATCCAGAGGCTCTAGAAGTGAAGCAGTAAATCCAAGAATACTTGTTGGTGACATGACTCCCTATAAAGGTGGTTGGTATGCAAGCCTGGTGGCCCAAGTTCAATCTCCGGACCACTGAAGAGAACCAACTCCTGAAAGTTGTTATCTGACCGCAACTCATGCGCCTTGCTGACTGCAACACAGGGGCCTTGCTGACCGCAACTCATGTGCCTTGGCACATTTACACCCATAAACACATATGCACAACAATAATAACAATAAATAATTGCTTATAAATCTGAAGAAAAAAGAGGCAGAACTCATATAAATCACCATTTTTAATTTTATAGGCAGGGTGTGTCACAGTGCCTGCAACTTACAGATAGAGCTCCCATTAATTGATACAGAAATTGTCAAACGTCTTTGTGTGGTGTTGGAAAGCCAATTGCAAAATTTAAAAGAAAAACTATTTGTAATCATTTTTAATGTTTGTATTTTTTTCACTGTCTGTTGGTACATTTCACTGTTTTCTGCAATTAAACTGTGGCTCCCCAGGTTCCTACATTGAGCCCTGCCTGAGTTTTTCTTACTACAGTTAAGTTTTTATATGTTTGGCACAAATGCTTGAGCACTTAGGAACCTTTCCTTTGCTATTGTAGCTGTTAAAATAGAGTCTCACTAAGCAACCCAACTCTCCTGAAACTCAGTGTGTAGCCCAGGCTGTCATCAAATCCATTGCAGTCCTCCTGCAGAAGCCCCTATAGTGCTGTGAATACAGGCATGTGCTGCCATGCCTGGCTTTTTGAGACCTTTCTGCACCGTGCATCCTAGTTCTGTGATGTGAATGTCCCAGTTATTAGTGTATTCAGATTCACCAATGAGAGACAGATCCATTGCTCTCCTTAATTCATTTTTAAAATGAATTAGCGGGGAAGTCATTGCCACATTGACTTTGGTTACCATCCCTACTCTTGGTGTGCTGGTATGGTACTGGGGTGAAGAGTGAATAAGGCCCAATTCTAGGTCCTGAACTCTAGGCCCAGTGCTGACAGCTCTACCAGAGCGCAAAGACTCAAGCTATGCCCGACGTGGCCTCAGAGCTCACCTGGCTCTGCCTATGAAGGCTGCCTATGGATTTCATCAACTAGGTTACTTTCTGAGCACAAGCGAACAAAAGTCAGGGGGAGGGAGGGCTGGGTAGGGCAGCTTGATTTGACTTCTATCTCCAGCACTCTGGACCTGCATGGATAGTACATGAACTTTTAAATCTGCATTTATGTATTTTTTCATGAGTAAAATATTCATAATAAATTGAGGTTGGCAGCTAGTGACTAGGTATATGACATGGGTATTTTCCTTGAACCTCTGTGGAATGCTAACTCAGTGTCATTTTTAAAGAGCTACCAAAGTGACAGCAAGCACACAGGTGTGTTGTGTCCTTGGAAATGGCAGAGAGAGCTGAGACAAAAATCATGTGTTTTCATATGACATATTGCTTGTTACCAGAAAACAACACAGGAAAGCAGATTCAGTAAAAGTCTGACGATCTGGGCATTATGAAGAACAAAACCTAGTTTCAGATGACACATTCTGCTGAAACCGAGAGTGATGTGCTACACACCAGTCAGGAAGACCTGAGGTGCATAGGTCCCTACAACGTTACATGACCCAAAGCCACCCTTGGGCAAGTGAAAGAAGTATCAGAAGTTCAGCAGAGCCTACTGGCTCTGCCCCCAGCACCCACCCTCAGGAGGCTGGTTTGGGGGTTATAGCCCAAGGTCAAGAGAGAAAAACAAAACAAAAACCCAAAGCAAACCTAAACCAAAAGCCACCCACTCAGTGTCCCTCCTACTCGTGTTCTTTCTCCAGCCGCTGGTCTCCTAGCCTGGTTCAAGTGTCCTCCAGGCCTCTGTCTAGTTTCAAACTAAGGCAACCTTGATCACAGCTGAGTGAGCCAGATGTGGTGGTTTCCAGGCAGTGAATCCGTGGTGTCTGTGTTTGATCTGCTTTTTCCTATGTAAAAATAACTTAGGAAAGCTGAACTATTTCACACATTCAGTAGAGGTAGAAGTAAAGAGGGGTGTACAGCTGAGGATGAGGTGAAGGAGGTGACTTCTGAGACTGGGCAGTATGATAGCCAAACAGAAGGCTGTCCTCCACCCAATCAGAGGCACAGAAGAGCAACCCTTTCTCTGCAGGGCCCAGGAGGTGCCTCCTATCTGCTCTGACAACTGAGTTAAGAAACTGGTTCTGAAGCCTGCTATTTCTACTCTGTCAGAGTCATTCCATTGAGACCTAAAATAAGCCTGCAACTGACTGGAGAGATGGCTCAGAGGTTAAGAGCACTGACTGCTCTTCCAGAGGTCCTGAGTTCAATTCCCAGCAACCACATGGTGGCTCACAGCCATTTGTAGTGAGGTCTGGTGCCCTCTTCTGCAAGCATACCTCCAGACAGAACACTATACATAATAAATAAATAAATCTTAAAAAATAAGCTTGCAACTGGATAATCTCACCCTTATAGAAGCCTTATGTAACGCATGCAAATGTGCATCGAAATTATTAGGCTTTTATTTTCTCCCCTCAGAGCTGCCTTAAGTAAGAGCTGTAAAAGCCCAGAGGTTTCTATAATAAATGTGTATCTAGGAGCATCTCCTGAGATTGCACTAAGAGCTCCCCAGAAGCAAAGGCTCAGTGCAGATGTACTAGACTGGGGATTGACGCTTTGCTGGGTTATCTATTTGCATCAAACCAGTCCTTGCAAATCATTTTGCTGTCAGCCCTGAAAGTTGTTCTGTCCAAGAGAGAAAGTATTCAGAATTCGGGTCAGAAAGCCAAGGGTGGAGTCGCAGCCTGGCCCTCAGTGAGCTCCATGCCACAGCTGGCAAAGGACGCCTTATCTATGTAATGGGAGAGGTAACAGTCTCTGATTCACAGGGCTGCTGGAGAGAGCTCAGAGACATTCATCTACAGAATGCTGTGAACGTTATAAAGGGCAGGGAGGTGACCAGCACTATCCAGTACCTCTCTGCCTCACAGAATGCTGGCTACATGAGGATGAGAAAGCCGCTTATTACAAAAAGCCCTTTTCCACAACCAGCGTAGCAAATGAAGACACCCTTGAATCCTGTCCATAGAAGCAGACATAAAGCCATCAGAAAGCTAACCCAGTCTAGGAGATGTGAAAACATCTTCCATCTACAAAGAAAAAAAGGATGGGTTTCTTCGGAGATTCTAAAGGGGGTTGGGTGGCTTGAAGGAGAAAGTGCCACATAAAAGCATTTGCTAATTTATGGGGTGGAGGGCTGTATGATGACTGAAGCAATCACCCAAAAAGAGTATCTAATTCCATTTGAGCCATAATCTGATTTCGCTGTGGAGTACAACGTCCCTTTCACGAGAATCTGAAGTCAGTACGGAGCACTGTAGTGCAGAAGTTTTCCACCCAGCAACAGGATGACGTCAGCAGCCAGGGAAAACAACCAATCAGTAAGCAGAATGAATCAGAGCGAGCTTGGATTTTGCTCAGCAGTCTCCTAGCAAAAGCAAGCTCAGTTCTGAAGGGCCGGGTTATTTGCAGTTCCTCTGCACTTGAAGCCTAGACTGGGTAGCTCCTTAGCTGAAAGAGCGCTGTGAGCGCAGGCGTTGAGGTCGTTCGCTTCCAGAGCCGGTCGTGCAACTCCTAAGAGTCACATCGATGTGTTTCTGCAAGAATTTGGGGGACCATGAAAAAGTCAGGATTAGTGACTATTTTAAAGGCTTGATTTATACGTGGTGTCTTGTGGTCGTTTGAAACCTGGGTTGTTTCATGCAATGACTGCCGCTGGGAGACTAATAAGCTAATGGCACAGGGGCCATTATGTAAAGTTTAGAGCATGCTCCGTAAACTTCAGAGAGTTTGAACTTGCCTGTGACGTTTCAGGTCTTCTAATGGCAAGCAGCCTGAAAAACAACAGCCGTTTCATCTCTGGGTCAAAAGCCCAACTTTCTAATTTGCTAAAACGTGCTCTCTGTGTACATTAAAACAAGTTTACAGGAGAAATTATGATGTGGCCTGCAGACTGCCTCCCAAGTGAGCCTGGCATGCAGGATTTCTGAAAATACGAAGTTTGTTTCCAAACAGTTTTTCAGTCTTCAGAGCCTGGTAGACAGTGAGAATAGCATCAGAGAGGGTGCAGGTGAAGGGTTAAGTCCACGTGTCTGCAACACTGTCAGTACCTCCCAGGTACACACCTTGTCTGCACGAGCTAAGGCCTCCCATGAGTGGTGAAAACACTTCTTTGCCAAGGAAAGAAGTATCTGACAAGGAGATGCTGATTTCCCATCTTCTTCCAGAGTTGTTGGTAGGCTTCAGGAAGCACCATCGACTGAGTTATGTCTACATGTGACACAGCCTTTCTCTTTTGATAGTTTGTGTCTTGGCTGAATGCCTCCCTTTTCTCATTTCTGAAATGAAAACAAGATTTATAAAATTGCGTTAATTTGCGCTAATTAGGGTCATACCACTCTGCACTACCGCGATGATGGAATTGGAGAACCTAGAGAGAAGCAGAGCGTGTGGCCAGAGGGTGGTACCTGCGGACACAGGTGTCTGTCCTGTGCTGGCTGCCATTTTAATCACTTAGCAGCTCTGCCGCTCCAGCCCACAGGGGTAGACTGGACGATGTTCAGACCCAAGGATGGCTATGAAGATAAACAACCATT
Organism: Bramus lutescens; assembly: GCA_001685075.1. Classification (NCBI taxonomy): domain Eukaryota; kingdom Metazoa; phylum Chordata; class Mammalia; order Rodentia; family Cricetidae; genus Bramus; species Bramus lutescens. The sequence continues at coordinate 168,405 of LOEQ01001901.1, forward strand.
CGCACAGAGGCTGGCTGGCTGAACACACAGGAGTTGGGAGAGGGCTACTCAATAATTCATAGCCTCCTCCCTTGAAACTGGAAATAAACAACTTGTTGGCAAATAGACATCCCAGAGAGACCCATTTCACTAATACTGTGGGATTTGGAATTAGCATAAAAAAGGCTTGCTTCTGAGGCTGAAAGGCCGGTGTGGTGTGCCTTGCAGGTTCCTGGGCAGACTGGAGAGGCCTTGTTTAAACTTCAGCATTCATTCATTTGCTTAGCCAATCCTCACTGTAAGGGCAAAAGTAAATTTCAGTTGTTTTCTGTTGGGCTGACTCAGAGACTAAGTGAAGGCGTGATCTAAGTCTCAGTGTTCTGAAAACTTTGAGAGTAGTGCCAGGGGGCTCCTAAAATTCTCCAGCTCCATTTGTGGGTCTTTTCAAGAGAGATATAACAGATGAAATACCTGGAACACTGTCAGCGTTCCCTGTCTCCATCTGGATATCCTCAAGGACTAATGCACCGTGTGCAGAGGGCTTTAGGGAAGCTGTTAACTAGGGTGGACCAGCAGACTGTGTGAAGGTGAAAACCCCGGGGGCAGGTTATAGGGCACAGCAGTTGCAGTGCAAGAGAAGAAGAAGGAAGTGGGGTGTGGGTGCACTTCCTGGGTGAGCTCTAGTTCCTCGTTAGTCAGAAATTAAAAAGCCCACGGGAAATGGCAGCACCGACTACTTCTGTCTGGCCTCTTTCCTACAGAGATGCCTTTGCTGACTAAGATAATGCACTGGACTAGGGAAGTAGCTTCCCACAGTGGAGGCGGCCTCCTTCTACCCTCTAGGCAGAGACAACCTGAGCATGCGCGGAGCTGTATGGCAGTGTACCTCCCGGTGGCATGACAGGATCGCTGACAGGGAAACAAGAAAGCTGAGATTTCCTGTTGCAGTGCCATCCAATCTCCCCTGCACCACTAGCTCAAGTAGAGATGACAAAGACTGCAGCTACAGCTTCGCCTAGGAGCAGAGACTGGCCTGATTTTGAATCAATAGGCTGTTCATTCCCTTACAGGCCCTAGCAGATCTTGGCCTATATTTAAGCCAGCAGAAGCCAGTCAAGAGGGTGTCATTTTATGTGGGAATGTATGGGTATGATGGCCTGGGCTACATATGTGGGTCAGGTCGGCTCCTTATTGCAATGTTGCATGCGAAGGTGAAGCTGGAGTTGGACAGACTTCTTATCCAGTGTGATCGAGGGATAGTGCAGAGGGATCACTCCAGTCTGGCCACAAACCAAGGACTCCAAAACTTGGTGACTAACTAGGCACCAAAGAGGCCAAGCAGAGTTTCCCTAGAGCTTCAGGGTGAGCTGGGTCATGCCTGGTCCTTAGCTTTGGATGTCTGTTCTCCAAAATATGAGACAATGCATCCAAGATGCTTTAAGTTGCTTAGTTGATGTCTCTTTGTTAAACAGTCAAACTAACACATGGGGTGGGTGGAAAGGTTGAGATGCTTGTGGTCCTCGACAGACAGGCCTTCTGATCAAATGCATCCCAGGGCAGGGCATCGGCAGCTGGGCCCAACATCACCCTCTGAATAGTAATTACCTACCGAATTGTAAGAATGCTGTGTACTGGGCACTTGATGTGTATCAAATCTCTCTCTCCCTCCAGGCCTCTCTCATTTAAGTAAATTCAACCTAAGTTTTCAGTATGGAAATTGGAAGGAAAAACTGGTAGGTGATGTGCCCAAAGTCACACGGAGAAAGATAGGGCTTGAAGTCTGCTGGACTAGACCTATTTTTTTTTTTGATCATAGTGCAAAACACAGTGCTTTCCTAGGCCATTTCATCCTGATGAGCAGTTATTTAGGCAAACAGCATTTATTTAGTGCCCAGTGTATGACAAATACAGTCAGGGTTTTGTGGATACAGTAGCACAGGACAGACAAAGTCCCTGCTTCCATGGAGAAAGGAGGCAGAAAGTAAAAAGAAACAAATAATGTAGGTGTAGCAAATAAAGCGTGGCGGGGACAGAGAGTGTGGCTGTCAGCTCTGAGGACAATCAGTAATCTCTGCCTCTTGATATCCACGTTCTTCTATAACCACTGGAGTTGACCTGAACCCTTGGGCTTCATTTGTAAGGAGTACAAGGCAGCATACTTGGATCTTCATGGTGTTTGTGGAAGGAACTCCTCCAACAACGGTTGATATATACACTAGACTTCTTTGTACCAGGACACCAAAGGAATGCTTTCTGCTTCATTTTGTTTTGTATCCCTTCCCAGATCAACCCACACTCTCAGAGTAGACAGTGAGCTCATTTTGATTTTCCATAACAATCTAGATTTCTGAGAGCTGCAAGAATTAAAAAAGCCTGACCTTGACTTCTATGGGAACTAAAAGTCAATATTAAGGTTTTTCAGGGAATACTTTACATATTCATTTTCTCAAGCAATAAAGAAATACAAAATGAGAAAAAAATTCTTCAGTTAGATGAAGTCTTGAATAAGAGTTTAAAATTACACATTTATGCATGATAAATATAGAACAAATGTCTGACCTCAGCAGAAAATATGAAAGCAATGGCTATGATTTTTATTATTTTTCAAGTTGGGAAATACAATTCTTAATTTATGTGGGATTGAGTGAGATGCAGCGTTAACAGTTCATGATGGTATCCTGCTTGGTAGCCTTGATACCAGTGAGACTGCAGGTGTGGAGATTTTTAACCGTATTCATTCCTTCATAAACATGGACGCAAGAGTATCCTCAACCCTTCCACAGCGATGGGTACCTTTCGATACTTAGTACTTATGGACTCATTCACTCACCAAATCTGATATAAACCTAACAAAGCTTGGGAAAGCAATTCAACAAAACCACCACGTGCATGTTTATTGGAGTATTTAACTTGACAAGTAGAGCAGAAACAATAGGAATTCTTGGAGATTTGGTTAAATAAAATTCCAGAATGGATGGGGCAATTTTCTGCTTAAAATGAGGCCTAGAAAGATTTTTAATAAAATGGGACAACATAAACAGATATCAAGATATTAAACTAACTATACCAGGATCCCCACTGTGTACATGGAAGAGACCAACACATAGGGGAACTGAATTAACTAGGAAATATAACTATGAATGTAAATAATGATCCTTTCATAAATGACTTTAGACTAGAAAGTTCTTGCATGATCTTGATGCAGCTTAGCAGTATATCTTTTCAAATCAATGCCCACAAAATTTGGACCATTATAATTGTGACAATATGTTGATCCAATTATTTGCAATAAGTAAAACCACTTCTGGTTTTCCTTAATTTTTAGAATCACACTATGTTCCGTTCTTTTTGCAGCTTTTAAGATAACAAGTCAGTGTGGGAAGCAAGGAGCTGGTGGAGGGTGGGTAAGATGCACACTTGTGCGACTTTGCTGGTTAAAAACTGGGCTCTGAAATGGGACAGCTGCGTGATCGCATTGGCACCTTAGCTTTCCCATCTATAAGGTGGGAAAAACAACAGTATCAGTGATTGGATTGCATTTGCTACAAGAGGGTAAGGAGCCAACCACAGAATCTTGCCTGACACACAGTGACAAGACCTGTATTTTCTAACCAGGCATCGCATTGCTGTTGAACTTTGAAAAACAATCCTCTGCCCACCCTCCATGAGTGAAGAGAAAAGCCTGGATGGAAGGTGTCTGAATTATTTGGATGTCTCTGAGTGAGGCTGACTTACAGAAGCTGTGACCCCTGAGGAGGAGGTGAAAGCTAGGGGGACTCTGACTATTGCAGCTTTTCAAGTGAGCCCTGGCCTGAGGCACTTGGCATTCTTTTGTCTTTAAAGTCTCAGATAATAAGAGGTTCAGTTCACACCTGGGTTCTGTCAATCTAAACACAATGGGAAGAGCATGGGCACCAAGCATCTGTGAAATTCAAATGTCTTTGAGCACTAGTGGACATTTGGGGTCCAGGTCACATCCTTCATCTCGTAAGAAGTGATCTAGGCACTGCTCTGCAAGAAGGAACTCCCACTTTTCTGGAGCCACTGTCCCTGCTCATATCTCATGATTATTATGTGTCAGAATAAACCTTGAATTTCACATTCTAGTCTTTATGATATTATCCATAACTGAATTTGAGCCCTGGTGGTGGTGGCACACGCCTTTAATCCCAGCACTGGGAGGCAGAGGCAGGCAGATCTCTGTGAGTTCAAGGTCAGCCTAATCTACAAGAGCTAGTTCCAGGACAGGCTCCAAAGCTACAGAGAAACCCTGTCTCGGAAAACCGATAAATAAATAAATAATAACTAAGCTTGAATAGTTCAATTAATCAATACAACCCCTTATTAGAACTAGATGTAGGACTTGAAATATTTTTGAACATCAATTTTTAAAATGGATTAAAGTAAGGTAGACAGAACTGAGAAAAAGATCTTAAAGACGGTGGTTCATAGATGAAGAGCTAACGTCGTGAAAACTTATGTGCAAAATCAATCAATCAATTGACACCCATAGATTTCACCAATCACAGGCTGTGTGGTCTTGGACAACTTTCTGACCTCTCTCTCTCTCTCTCTCTCTCTCTCTCTCCATCCTGGAGTTGGAGGACAATGGCCTCTTTCTCACACAACTCATTAGAGAATGGAAAAGAGAGCATTAACTCTTGGGTGGTGTCCAGCAAGAGCACCAGTGAGGGGGCTATTCCTCAGTTGCTAGCACATGGCGGTGGTCAGGCCATTGCTCTCCACACTCTCTTTTTTCTTTGATTCATGTTGAAGTCTTGCCTAAAGACAGTAGCTGCATTATGCTGGCCTCTCATAGGAGAGGAAGTAGCATTAGTTGACACTCTGCTATAGGCCTGGCAACAGAGCAGGGGCTGTGCCAAAGGCTTCGGGGGTACCCTGGGTGGTACCTTCTGTGGGAGTGATGGCAAAGAGAGAGAGCTGGTGTTACCTTCTCACACTTTGAGCAACCCCCCTCCTTGGTCTTGGGATTTCCATCCCTGACTCTGCTCAGAACTCAATGAGAGAACCCTGTGGCACCAAGCAGATTGAAGAGTCACAGGTCCTGGGAGTTGGGAAGGACACTCATATGCTTGGGCTAACTGGTGTTTCTGGGTCTTGGAACCCTCTTGGTTATGACCCTCTAGAGCTAAGGTGCTGAACATGCTCATAGGTGCTGGTGAACCCCCTAAAACACAGCAAGCAGTCAATGTGAGACACGGCACCCCAGCCCCGTTCTGAGCCCAGCTATAGGAACTTGCAAACAAGGGTACAAGTATGCCGAGGTATAATCTGATTTTTCTAAGCTATGGTTCATAATCAAACAAAAAAAATGTGAAATTTCTAGTGGACTTAGTAGGGGCCCCACCCTACACCAGTTCTTTGCTGCACACCTGATGTAGTTCACAATTTCTTCATGATTGCCCAACAACATTCCCGCCTTTTAGTGGAGAAACCACTTCCTCATGCTGTATCATGGCACACACATACCTCAGGGGAATCAGGAATCAAATTTATTCTTTAACATGAAGTCAATTTTCTTTTTACCACATTCCATAGTTCATCTTATAGTACTTTCAACATGATTTAAAAAAATAAATAACTTGTGAATATACTTTACTTAGCCAACATTTACTGTGTGAGTAGTCTGTTTCAGATGTATGGTAATCAGGAAAACACAACTCCCTCTGTATACCTTCTTTTATAGACCATTGTTGCTCCACAGATGATCTTGGATAAAAGTCACATAAAGTCACACCGTTTGCTGAGAGTACGAGCTTTAGAAGATAGAAGCTATCTAGCAAATCTGCCTGTGGAAGTGTGGGGACTTTGGTCCTATTAGGAATCTGGGGTGTGATGGCCCTGTCAAGAGGCAGCTCTATGCCTGAAGGTAACATGAAATCTAAATTCGTGGCAGTTACTCAAGTACCACTCTCTAGACAAAGGGGCAGCTAGTGAAAAGTGGAGGCAGAACTTGTGGACTTTGCGGAGTAAATGTTTTCAGCTGAAAATGTCTTACATGGTGTGTACAGTTTTAGCTGCAAAGACTGGTTCCTGGGAAACTTCCAAGTGGAAAACAGGCAAATGCACCCCATGGGTCACATGGCTTTTGTCAGTATGGAGACTCTTGCCCTACAGTCCTGTAGTGGGGATGACACCATTGCTGGCATTGCTGGTGGATAGAATGTCTCAGAGTAAAGCAGACCCTGCCTCCCCAAGGGCTCAGTTTATAGGCTTCAATAGAGTATTGGCCTTCACTGAGCTGTAGCTTCCTCAAATGCAGCAACGGTTCTGACTTGTTAGCACTGTTGTCAGGATCAAAGGCAACGATACCTGTTAAACACTGGATGGAAGGAACTTACACAGGCATCACTTTACCAGAATGACAAGGGGGTAGCAGTCTGGAATACACGTCCCTTCTGTGCTAGCATTCTGCACTGCTGCTTCTGAAATACTTCTGAAATTTTATTTGTATAAGACATGGTGTCTTCGAGGACAAAGATTTTGTCTAGTTAATCACCTGCATGTCCCCTGGCACCTGGACACTCTACTAGCCCATGGTGGAGAGCTGAGATGTCCTGTAGGACTCCAAACCAAATTCCAGAGCCATGACTCCCTAGCATGGTACACTAAGCTCGAGGAAGAAATGTGTAGTTTGAAAATGAAACTCCAAGTGAACTTTGCATAAGAGAACCTGAGACTCAGAGGAGGAAGGAGCTATAGGGAAGGCAGGAGCTTCAAGGAGGATGTGTTTGAGCTGAACTTATGAAGATGGAAAAATATTGACAAAACGAGATAATAGGGGTCAGCAGGAGGGAGGGTAAAGAGTGGGGGGAAGGCTCTTCCGGAAGTAAACAAAGGGAGCAATGTTTCAAAGCAGGAAATTAAGAAGCATATGCCTGCAGGGCTAAGGAAGTCAGTTTCACTAACGGATAGGAGACTTTGAATGCAGGCACAGGTTTGCGCTATTTGATCTCTGTACAGAGCTCAGAACCTCATCAGCTTTGTACCTTAACTCTGAGTCACTGAAGTGCAGGTCTGAGGCGGGAGCACCTGAATGCCCCGAGAGAAGATTGCATATTGGCAGTATTGGGACAGGCGGTGACAAACACAGAAAGCAGGGAAGTGAGCATCATGTTGCCTTCAACCCGGTGGAAAGACTGCATCGGTTTCTAAGAAATGAGGACTCAAATTCTCTGGGCTGTTATTAGCTTGGGAATCTGCATTTGACTCTAAAAAAAATTTCCCTCGCATGAATCAGTTCAGAAGAATAAGCTGCACAACACAGCAAAGTCTAATGAGTGGCAGTCACCTTGTCCCCTGCACCCAACCTTGGTGGGTAGAGCCAGTGAGCAAATTACCAGCAGAGTTATGCACCACCAAACAGTGTGAGGCTCAGCGGCAGTGGGGCTCAGCTTCAGTGAGTCTCAGCGGCAGTGGGGCTCAGCGGCAGTGGAGCTCAGTGGCAGTGGGGGCTCGGCCGCAGTGGGGCTTAGCGTCAGTGGGGCTCAGCAGCAACAGAGAAATGCTTACTCATCGAGTGATTTGACCTCCTCAGCTGTTCTCAGATTAGCGGAGGGCAATGACAAAAGCCAACAGCTCCGCGTATGACACTGGACAGTATCTCATTTCGTCCAGTTTTTATGACCCCATTGAGGAAGGTTCTTGTAGTCCACCACACAACACACCTTGTGGATTTATTTGCTTAAGAGGTAAAATCCAGAACTTAGACTCAAAGCTGATCTATTAGATGAGTTAATTACATGTCATTGCAGTAGTAGAAAGACTTGTTTTTAACTTAAAGGTTTTAATCTTGAAGGTATAAGGAGCCAGGAGGACAATTCCTCCAAAGGATTGAGTTAAAAGGGAGTCTTGGGATGCACAGCAGGCTGGAGTCAGAGGTAAGCAAGCGGGCCTAAAGATAACACCCGCCCCCTTTCCTCCCAAGATGGTAAACAGCTTTTCTCTTCCATAGGCACGTGATGGGAAAGCTCAGGGTCTCCTGGCAAAGGGCAGGGTTTCCAACTTCATGGCCTAGTTTCCAGGACAAGGAAGGCTTCTAGTCTCAGCGAAAAGCAGCCATTCCTGAGCACCCATCACCCGTCTTGCACAGGGCTCTGGTGTCCTTCCAATTAATCATTAAGCCTGAAGATTTGCACTTAGCAGACACAAGACAAATTCCAGATGCATGAGCTAAGTGCTTACACTTCTTCTGCCATACCCAGCAGGGTGCCTTGCATAGAGGCAGCTCTACCATCCAGCTCAATCTGCAGCTACCTTTGGGTCTGAGGAATGAGAAGGGAGGGGTCATGTGGGTATTGAGATTCCTGAGGCCAGGGAACAGAGCAGGAAACAAGGAAGTCAAGCATAGTGAATATGGCTGAGACTCCAGTTTGTGATGAGGTCCAAAGAACAGAGCTGACTCCAAGCAAACCTAGCATGTAAATAAAGAGATGTCTTCATGCTCTTCTGTTTTGATGCTGAAGCCTAAGGTCTCACCCAAAGATGTTGGTCAGATCTCTTAGCTCCAGCTTCTCAGTCATATAAGTTATCATTTTGCCTCAAGGTTGAATAACCAAATAGAGAATGGACCAGTCAGCTTAAATGACTGAAATGTTTTGTGAGGATGAAGGGGAAATGTCTCACGATGCAGACCATGCTCATAAGTGTTTATGCTTGGGACAAGACTGAGCAAAGCATCACGGGAAACAGACCTCTGACTTGGCCACTGAGATACCTCGGTTGGATATATTTCATTTCTGCAATCGGCTACATACTCAGATATTCAGGAATGGCCATCTGTATATCACTACCCTGACTAAAATGCCCTGTGGAAGAGAGACACGTGTCTTAAATGTGCCTATAAACCTTACACACTCTGTTCCTGTTCTCTCCATGGCAGGGCTGCAGCAATAACTTTCAGGTCTAGGAACATGGGGGCTCCAGGCTCCAGGTTACATGCATGTAGTCTTATGTTTGCATGTGATTTCTCTACTCCCACAGGCTTCTTTTCTTGTCATCTTTCTATCATCAAGAAGGAGGAGGAAGAAGAGGAGGAGGGGGAAGAGAAAGAGGAAGAGGAGGAGGAGGAGGAAGAAAAGGGGAAGATGAAGAAGAGAAAAAGGAAGATGAAGAAGAAGAAAAAGAAATAAAACTTTGTCTCTCTTCTCTCCCTTTCTCCTCCATTTCAGAAGTGAATGCTTGAAACTTGAATGCCAGAACCATGTTGTTCTGCTCACACTCTGTCCCTGTGCTGACCAGTATCTGGCACATGGTCACTGCCTAATAAATACTTGTCACATAAATGACAGAAGCCATATGTAATGTTTCCAGCATTACAGTGGCATGGAATGGAAGCAGTCTGTTGGACCAACAATATAAACACAGAGGGTGGCTACTGGCATGTCTCTACAATGTATGGCAAACAGATGCCAGTCAGTAAACAATTTATATCTATAGAATGCCAAAGGGCGTGCTTGGTATTGCCGGTCTGACAGGTGGACCATTTTCTGACTCCAAAGAAAAACCTTAATGAAGGTAGAGGAGGATATGTGTCTGCTGGGAGGAATGGAAAGAAAGTGCTGTTCAGGGTGGGGGTTGTTATGTTTTTTTGTCTCTTTAAGAGGCAAGCCACGCCCACTCCCAGCGACCCTGCCCTCCTCCTCCACCATCTTGGATCTCTGTCTGTTCTTTCTCTTGGGGCCCCTCCCTGTCTCTCTCTTCCCTTTCTCTCTTCTCTCTCTCCGCTTTCCCCCTTCTCTGTCTCTT
>LOEQ01001901.1:195085-209599 GCA_001685075.1 Bramus lutescens
TCTATCTATCTATCTATCTATCTATCTATCTATCTATCTATCTATCCATCCACTGGGCAAATGTTTATTGAGTGTTTATGGTGTTGCAGGCATTGTGCCGGTTCTTGAGAAATGATGAACATGGATGACAATATTTAAAATCTCAGGGCATTCTACCACGCCATTAAATGACTCATGTGGAAGTTACCCCAGAGGCCTTAGTCAGAGGTTTGCTCTGCATATTTCTTGTGTATTTATGTGAGGCTTCACAAATAGGTTCTAAAATTGAAGCTGGGCTTGGTGGCACACAGCTATAATTTCAGCATTTGGGAGGCTGAGGCAGGAGAATCACAAGACCAAGGCTGGCCTGGGTTGCACAAGACCCTGTCTCAGGGGAGAAAACAGAAGAAGAATTAAGCTATATCATCTCTGTAAGAAACTTAAGATGTAAAAGCAGTTAGAATCCTGTCCAAAGTGGCATAAAGAGTCAGTTGTTTACTGGTTTGTGAAAAGGTCATCAGCAGGGTAGAGTGAGTTCCTGGAGTCTATTTGTTTAGAAGTGGTTGTAGATGGGGCATTGGAGATCTTCAACAATCCCTTCAAACTCTTTACTACTGCTCCCTTGATGAGTCCTTAAAATCTTTTACTACTTCTCCCTTGATGATCCCTTAAAACCCTTTCCTACTGCTTCTCCCTCTACCCTAGTGGCTAGCACAGACTTGCTTGGAGAGCTTTTACTGGAGAGCACAGTTGGAAGCCCACACAACCGTATGTGGATCAAGGCCCATGGCCACATTATATAAGAAATGAACTTGAGGCATGAAGGAAAAGAAATGACTGGCTTCTGATGTGGCAGATCATTCCAGGTTGAATGGAAACCATTTGCGAAGAGCTGGACTGGGGGAGGTGGGGAGCATGAACTTCCAGGACTTCACTGAACCTGTGTGGCAGAAGTATAGAGAAGGCAGTGGTAGGTAGCATGGGATGAGGCCAAGACAACAGCGGGGAGCTAAGTCATGTAGGCTCCACTACCTAGATAGTGTTAAATAACACAGAAACCAGCCAAAGACCTCTGCTTGCCTAACACTCAGCCACAGCTGGGCCCTGTCTGAAAGTGATGTGTTCTAAACTCGTTTTTGATTTTCAGCTTCACACACAGTGTGTGTGTGTGTGTGTGTGTGTGTGTGTTACAAACAAACTGGGTTACATAAGGGATCACTTGACACGACTACTTTTGTGTGGATTACAAAGTCCTCCAAAGACAAGAAGCTGGCAGTTCCGAGGTGGGTGGCTACTTCTGCTTTAGCTTTGCAATGTTGACAAAAGGGGAAGGCAACATAAATCTGCTGCAGAGGGCAGACGGCCAGGCCTGAGGACAAAGCTCCAGGAGAGCTTCATGTGGAAAAGCAGAAACAGTATGCAGTCCAAAAACACCTTCCCGTGACTAAGGCCAGGGTGAAGGAAGTTCTATTCTGCTCCCACTACAGGAGGCACCTACAAGGACCTCATCTCTGCCCTGCCGCTTCAACTTTACAAACAGAAGATGAGTTTTCGCACTTATTACAGAAGGACAGAACTGGCCCGGGAGAGTCTCCGAGCAGGCGGCCAGCTACAGAGGGAAACATGCATGCAGACAGCGCTCAGCAACCGCGAGGCAGAGAGCAGTGAGGATGAGAAGGAAACCAGCAACACGTAATCCACAAGTTGTTGAATCTTGGCTCCTGAATGAATGGTATTGTTTCCTTGAAGCAGATTTGTGTTCCTAATTATGCCTTGCTTAAGCTAATATTAAAATGAGTTTTCATTTTCCAGAGAAAGCACACACCAGCTGGACAGAGAAAGCAGAGGGTTTCCTGAGAACTTGCTTCATATGGGGTAGTCAGAAGGGGAGCCGCCTGGAACTGAGTGTTTTCAGTGATCAAAAGAATGGCTCCACCAGCCTCTCCCAACCTTCCTAATCATGCTGTAGGCACTCACAAATGGGCTCAAGTGTGTTTCCTGTACCCAAACCATGCACACAATCATTTCTTGTTTAGGATCATCTCAAAATCCAAATCATGTTTTTTTATCATATGGGGTGTGGAAAGGAGATCACCATTGAAGTTGCCCGTTGCCTAACCCTGGCAAAGGCAGAATTTGAGGACAGTTTGGTCTACACAGTGATCTCCAGGCTAACCAAGGCTACACAGTGGCATCCAGTCTCAAAATAAACTAAACTAAACTATAATTATCACTTAACCAGCAAAACTGATAACTCACCGCAGAAAGACCCTTGAGGTCTGTAGTGAATTTGCTGCCTGTATGTTCTGTGGGTAAACCCTGCAAGAGGGCCAGATCCACTGTGTAGCGGCAGAATTCCTAGCAAATGGGTTCTAGGCCCTAGGTTAGAGCCCCATAACACACACACACACACACACACACACACACACACGCACACATGCATGTGCACGTTTGCACTGACAGGTTAGGCCTATGTATTTGCTTTGGACCCTTGCCATCTAGCTTCATCTCATCATAGAGGTTGTAACTCAGGTTTATGAAGCTAAATGACAGCCACCAGCCCAGATATAGAAGCAAGGACAGGAGGAGACAGATCAGGAGTCCAGCTCACGTGCCTCCATGGCTATCTAGGACTAAGTCCTGCTGCTTCTTGCTCTGTGACCCTGGCCTGTACTATCTCGCCAGTCTTTCTTTGTTCCAGCTCCCCATTGGGCCCCTGCTCCCTATTGTGGGTACCACGTGTTGGGCATAACTGTTGGACCTCATGAGCAAATTTCCAGTCTTGGCTTCAACCTTGGTTCATCAGGGGAGTCCTGGTGTCTCACTGAGCCCACTCCCTCTCTTCCATTGCTCAATGCATTCTTTTCTTACCCAGCTCTGGTGGCTCTTTCTCTGTCTACAGCTCCCCAGTCACTGTGTATTCCTGTACAAATGGCAAGGACTGAGAAAGATATCTCCTGTTGGAGGCATTTCATAATTATCACACGGATGAGCCCACCCTGAGCAGATACCTAGCATCAGAAACTGTGTGAGTGGCGTGCTGACTTGCGGCATCCTGTCAGTATTGACAATGCAGAACTGGATAAATGTGAATTCCATCCCTACGCATCCCCAGAAACCACTGAACTTGCTGAAACAGTTCACGGTTTTGGAGTGTCATTTGCCCACTGAGGTCTATATATTCATGAACTGAACCTGACAGCAGGCTGCTCGACTCCCCAGCTAGACAGAAAGACAGTGCCAGCTGCAGGCACCTCTCTCGGGGAGGGGGTTAGCACCTTAAGTTAATCCTCCAACTGTGCATCAAGCAGGTGTTGCTCACAGGTTTTCTGTCCCTAAGCTATATTGACAAGAAGGCTACTCAGATCCGTGCTTACTGACTCTCTGGTCAGCTCTCTTTAGAGAGAAAACCTTTCCCCTCCGTCAGGTTGGGGTCCTCCAAGACAATGAATCCCATGTCCTCCCCTGCCAGCTCTCTTGTGGACTGCAGTTCCGCTCGGGCCCCAAGCCTTCTGCAAAATTCTATGGCAGGTGTGGGAGAGGAAACCCTGTTGAGACGCAAGAGACTGTGGAGCAGAAGTTGACAGGGATGTAGGTGACAGAGAAGGCATGTCACACCCCACCCTAAGGAACAAGCTGTGAGAGGATTAGGTTTGGTTGGGTACACATTGAATAGAGAGGAGGATTTTGATGCATTCTGAAGCAACAGAATTGTAGAATCAGACTTAGAAAAAGAGGACTTTGTGATTGCTTCAATCTCTTTTCTCAAACCCACTTCTCATGCCTTGGCACCTGTGCTATTGGGACAAACTTCTGAAAAGGACTGGGCAGGAAAGATCTTAAGTCCCAGGGCATGTGGAGTCTTTGTAGGTGTTGCTTGTCTTCCTGTTGATTATAAACCTTTAGAAATGTATAACCTAACAGGTTGGGTGCTACAGAAAACCAGGCCCAGGGTCAGATTGGCAGCCCCTGATTAGGACTAGAAGACCTAATGAGGCAATGTGTGCAAAACAGCTTGCACAGAATCAAACCCAAGAGGCTCTCATTGAGCAGTGGCTGGGATTGTTCCTGTCTGGAGATGGTATAGCAGCTGAGGAAGGGGGACAGGTGACGGGAGATGCGGGCTTGAAAGTCCAGACATAAAGAAAGGAGAATATAACGTGTGTAAGCTAGAATAATCAATGTGGTTCTCATTGTTTGGTTTGAATCCATGCAAATTACACTGTCAAGCAGGGACTAGGACAAATGGACGTTGCTGTGGGACAGCAATGTATCAGGCCTTGTGTCATGTCATAAGTCATCCTCGTGCAGAAAGGAACTGTCCCTGCAGTCAGTTCCTTCTGGCCAAAGCCTCCTGTGATGCTCCAGCACTGCTATCTGCAGTGGGTCTCTGGCTCTCACGTTTATTCTCTTCCTAACACATACCCTTTAGCAGCATTTTCTGTCAGGAAGCAGAGAGGGCTGACCATAGGGGCTTATGCCCTTCCTCCTTTCTTCTTTCTTATTCAGTCTAGAATTCCAGGCTCTGGGATGGCACTGCTCAAATCCAGGGTGGTTCTTCTTTCCTCACTTTAAACATTTCTAGAAACACCGTCACAGCAAACCTGGGGTGTGCCTTGTAGGGGCTACAATTTAAATTGACAATGAAGATTAAACCAACACATCACCCATGTGCCAAGCCTGAACCAGAGACTAGAATAGAGAGAGGGAGAGGAAGAAAAGGGGAGGGGCGAGGGAGGAAGGGTAAGACAGACAAAGAGGCAGAGAGCTCACAATATGGTAATCATCTACATAGCTCACCATAGCTCATCATGAAGGGTCAGCAGAACACTGCCCAAGAAAAAGTCTTTTTCTCTAGAAAGCTGTTAAGACAATGCCAAGAATTATTTTAAAAACACTCAACTTTGATCCTATCCCAGTCTGCCTTGTCCATTTTAAAATCAGCACTGGCTCCCTGTTAGCCACAGAATGAAGTTTAACTTCTGGAATCGAGGCTATGTACAGCTTCCTGGAAGGCGTCCCAGGTATATTGGTCGCTGGGCTGCACAGGCCTTGCTCCTTTGTCTGCTCTATGAAGCCAGCTCACACTCCATGCTTACTCTGAAGCAGTGCTGGCAGCACTGTCCCTTACACGGTCTCCTGTCTCACTCCTCCAGGCCACTCCAATGGCCAGAGTCACTAGCTCCTTCCCCTCCTTAGCCTCTGCACGTTGGCTCATATGTTTTTCGTTCTTTTGTTTTTGTGCCTAGAAGCCATTGCAACCACTTCTGCGTGGTGTGCAAATCAGAAAAATCCAGAAGTTACTTCTATTGAGTTCCTTGCTCTTTAAACTTAGGAACGTTTTGCCTTTGCGGGGTGGAGGATGGGAGTCATCGGTCATCTGATTCATCCCACAGAGCAAAAGGATGGAGTTCTGAGTCAGGCTTGTACGGCCAACCTGCCTGCCTGCCTCACCCCTTGTATGTAATCTTAATGAAATTGCTCCAATCAGTGTTTCCTAAGCATGGCTGCATGTTTGGATTGTCTGAAGCAGTTTTTGTTTGTTTTTAAAAAGGAAATTAATGACCAGGCCATAGCACAGACCACATTAGGTGAGGAACACCGAAGGATGGGCTCAAGTGTCAAAGCCCCCAGGTGGCTCCTTTGTGCAGCCTGACTTGAAAACCTCCATTTAACAGCCTCAGCCTTGTTTCCAGGGCTGCTCAGAAGACAAAATGCAAAGCTTGCAAAAGCTTAGCGAGGTGCTGGGTATGCGGGGGAACACACATGAACGGTGGCTGGGGGACACACAGGAACGGTCGCTGCTTCGCCCTGCTCAGCTTTCACGGCTTCCTATCTCACACCCAGCAGGTATGGAGTCAGCGCCGGGAATGTTGACTGCCCAAGTGCTATTTGGAGAGAACCAAGGGAAGGCCCAGCAGGTACTGCAGAGAGCCAGTTGCCTTTGGTAGAAGGAGAGACTGCTTGCTGCAGAGGCAAAGGGTGGGCAGAGGGGCAGGTGTTCTGTTCTGGTTGCTGAGGGAAAGTACTGATGGACACCGTCCGTACTGGATTCAAAGCCAACAGTGAACTAAATCCAGGCCAGTGTGCCTTGTATGATCAATCTGCGGCAGGAATTTTTCGCAAAGCCAGTGATTAAATGCATCTCGCAGGAGCAGACTTCCACTCCCAGCCTCCGTTGCCTTACTTGGGTAAGCCATTGGCTCAGAGCCCAGCAAGAAGGGACTGAAGAGCTCTTCGAGTCAGCGCTATTAATGAGCTAAATAGCTTGAGAAAGAAACAAGGGAGCAGTAAATTATATTTATAAATTAAATCATATGAAGCTGGACCAAGTAATTAAACTGCGCACCCGTAATTAAATACTTGTCTAGTGTTTAGGCCTCAAGACTTTTTTTCTGGTGCGCTAAGCTAGGTTTGACCTCAGAATGGCTGGCAGTCTCTGTGGTGGGCTGATGATGACTCATGCAGCGGTCTTGGGGCAAGGTTGTGCCAAGGTCACTGAGTGAATGAAGTCTCAAGAATGTGGTCATAGGATGGGGAAGAGCTATAGGGGAGCGATTAGCCTGTGAAGGCCTCTGACATGCTCATGGGCAGCAGTAGCAGCCTTGAAGATTGCTGAAGGAGGCCCAGGAAGCTGGTTTGGAGCCTGTAAGAGGGGAGCCCTCCAGATACTGGCCCTGCATTTCTTTCCTGTCCTTGCCTTCACTGGCTTCACCCAGAGGCGAGGCTGACACCTGTTCTTTGACCACGTCCACCTTTTCTGCCTCTGGCCTCATGTTTTCGGCTCACCCTTTCTTTCCTGCTCTCTCCACCTGGCTTTTTTTATCTTTCAAGATATAGTTCCAAGTGACCTTGTAGAGCCTATTCCTAACTGGCTGATGCAGCTGCTAAGCCTTCTGAGACTCCCAAAGTTACCTTACAGAGCAGCCTCTGCAGCATCTCCCTGTAAGGTTCTGAGAAGCAAAGCACAAATTCTGAGTTCCTTAGAGCCTCCTGGCAGGATGGAAGGAGCTTCACTAGGACTTGCTGGGTGGGCACACACATTGGTGGAGAGCAGCGCTGTGAAGAAGGGCATGTAGTTTGACATTATCTTTATTTTTAGACAGAAGAGCTGGACTATGAGATAACAAGGCCAGGGGCTGTGCTTTACCCCACTTTACACTGTACTCAGCAGACAGAAACAATCAAGAGGCTGGGTAGATGGCTCATGGCCATGAAGCACTTGTCTTGCAAGCTGAGGACCTCAGAACTCCTGTAAGAATGTTGGGAACAGCAGAACACATTTGAGAGGCCAGTACTGGGGAGACAGAGACGATCTTGCTTAAGTGGTGATCTCCAGGCCAGCGAGAGAGCCTGTCTTTAAAGGAGATGGACAGTGGTCCTGATGGTACTTGACACTGTCGTCCACATGTGCACCTGCACACACACATGTGCGCACACACATACAAGTCTATACACGCTTATAAAAAGGGAAGGACCATTTAGTTCCCCCATTCCCCCAACTGAAGCTGCCCTTGCCTGTGAAGAGACCCAGGATCCAGTCAGAGCTATAGTAGTAAAAACATGGGAAACCAGGAGTGCTCACTGGAGCTAAGAGATTAGAGAGGTTTGCTAGGGGTGGAGAAAGGGAAAGACAGGACGGAGGGGTGTGACTGGGGGGCCCAGGCAGGAGAGTGCAGGGGAAGGAAGACTAGAAGAGGATGATGAAGAAGAGAAAGCAGAAGGGGGGTGACAGAAAAAGAAGGGTCTAGAAGCGTGGTGTGGGAGGGAAAGATGAGCCAGGAGATAACAGTGTGGACAGGAGGGAAGGCCTTTGGGGTGAGGGTAGATGGGATGGTGAGAAAACCGGGCTGGTGAGGGGAACGAACCAAGAAGTGCAGAGAGGAATCTGAGGGTGGTTGCTGTGTGCCTGGCTTAGAAACACCCCAGGAAGGGGGAAGCCTTGGAGACACACCAAGACTGGAGATCTCTTGGTGATGGGTTGACGTCTAGGATGCTGCACTCGGAAAGAGCTGTCTGAGATACAGACCTGCCTCTCTGCCCTCTTGTGTGTGTGGTCTTGGGGGAAGTGCTTTCACAGCTCCAAATCTCAGTTTCCTTCCATGTTAGTAGGAATACTGCACTAGGAATAGCAGACTCTTAGTGGAGCTGGGCAAGGTCAGTGGATTAAAACATATAATCAATGTGTGGCACACAGTAACTGTTCCAATACCAGATATGCCCCTTATATGTATCACCTGATTGGCACCTATGGGCTGATCCTGTGTCATTTTGTTTCCACTCCAGGGAGGGGAATCCCAAAGGGGCCTGAGCATCCCTTTTCCCCTTGAGTGGCAGGTATTAGAATTTTCTGGGGCAGATGCTAGATACCCCTCATTTAGACAGCCCTTTACCATGTCCATTCTGCCACAGTGTGTTGTTTTTTCCCAGGAGAGAACACAACAGCAGCTGCATGGCCCTGGGGAGGTGACAAGCTCTCTCAAAGCCTCAGTTTACACACGTGTAAGCTTAGAAGGCTCATTCTCTCACCTGTAAAAGTCCTCCCGCTTTTAATAGTTCATGTCATCACTGACTCTCAGTCAGAGAAGGTGGGACTGCAGGAGGCTAAGCTGAAGGAACCTGCTCTGGTGCCCGGGGAACACACTGGTGCTGCCAGGACAGACTGTCTTCACGAGAGAAAAACAGGAGGAGAGACACGGAGTGAAAGCGGAACTAGGGGACTGTGGTCATTAGAGGCCATGAAATGCCTCCCGGGGACGTAGGAAGAACAAAGCAGCCTTGCAGGAAGCCGTAGTGTGGAGTCATTAACTTCACCAGAGCCTACATTATAGGATGGTCAAGTAAGAAAGAAGCTAGGTGCTAAATGATTTCATCAGACCAGGTGTCTTATTGTGTAAGCTCTCTCCCTTCCCAGCCTGCGCAGGCTTAGTGATGTCACCAGAAAGCCCCTGTGTGCTCTGCCCATGCTTCTGTATCATTTAGGTCACAGGAACGAGAACATAGTCTTCCAGATCCCCAAAGGCTCTTTTCTTTGCCTCTTTCTTTCTCCTCTCTTCTCCCTGCAGATGTGTTTCTCTGTAAATACCTCAGCTCAGCTCTGAATCACAGATAAAAGCTTTTCTCCATTCATATTCTGAAGCTGAACGGTGATTTATAATGTCTGTGGTTTTCACTAATCTGTTTTCAAGTCATCTCCCTTAAAATCAGCAGAAGGCTGCTCAGAAAGGCACATTGGAGCTGCCCCGTGGAGGCAACGTAATTTGAGCAGAGCATGCCCGAGTCTCGGAACCCACAGATAGACGGGGCCTTTTCTCATACCCAGCATTAATCTTCGTAAACAACTTGTTTTGGTGAAAGTCAGAGGGAGCGACAAAAATCCATGGTTGTCACAAAACACAACTCGATCCCTTCCTCTTCCCACCACTTCCTGTGCCTCTCGGGACGGAGGTTGGGCCGTTTCCCTCACAGAGCATGTGGACAGACAGTTCTGGAACCTTTTGGGAATGGGTCATTTGCAGAGTTGTGTGAGAATCCTAAGACAGGGGGATTTTGTTTTCTTCTGTCTTGTTTTTCACCTCAAGACTGAAGGCAGTCATTATGTCTGCCTCAGCAGCTGTTTCCCTGGGGCCTGGTTACCATTTATCTTTAACTTTCATCCTTAGCAGGCATCCTTACCTATTACAGCAGAAAGGGGCCTCTTAGTGGCCACAGGGTCTGGTGTGGCCTGATAGCCCAAAAGCGTGGGATCTAATGGAAGGCACTTGACAGAGTCAAATCTAGTTCAGCACTGAGCTCCAGAAACACTGTCTAAAATGACAGCGTGAGTGGCCTTTGTCACTAGAGAGTTTCTATGACTGTAGGAGCTTAGCTGGCACACAGACAAGCAAGGAAACACTAATGCCTTGGCATCTGCAAGGCCTGGGAGTGCCTTGTGTTTAATCCCAGGACCAGCTTTCTCCAGGCACCAGAATTTGTCATTTCCACAAAGACAGGCCCTGAAATGCCTCTTTAATCTTCTGTCAGGTGATAGACCTGGAAAGTGAGATGTTTAGGATGAGGAAAATGAGGGGTGGGGGAGGGGTACTTCCTTTCAGGTCAGTGCAGCTTTCCCTGTAAGGTACACCATCTCTCATGTTGTGCCTTTGTTCAAAAAGCTATTTCGAATGTATTGCTTCAATTTTATACATGAAGACGTTGACTTCTGAGAGAGAGGAGTGACTCCCTTGCTAAGGGTGGAGCCTCAGGAGCACACGAGTGTGCACATGCTCACACATGCACTGGGCTAAAGTGTTGATGATCTTGATCCAGGGCTGGTCTCCTGTGGGAAACCACAGCAGGTGTAAATTCAGGAGTGCAGCTTCTGAAAGACACTTTTTCATCAGCCTTCCCATCTCTGGCTCTATTACAATCTTTCTTCTTGTTCTTTCATGATAATATCCCCTGAACCCTGTATATATGAGGGGCATAGATGCCCCAATAGGGCTGAATGGCTCATGTGTGCTACATCCGTGTGCATATAGGTATAGGGGACTCAGTATGGGACTCAGTGGGTTTTATAGTTGAAAAAAAAGAAAAGTCATTAAGGGGAGGTGGGGACTATCAAGCAGGAGTCTGAGGCAGAAAAAGATTTAAGTACATTGCATTCATGTATAAAATTACCAAAGAATAAATAAATAGATAGATAGATAAATAAATAAAAGATTGAAAAATGCCAACAAAGAGTAAGGATTGGACACCTTGAATGGTGGAAAACAGAACAGTTTGAGACTCTAATGAGCATGAGATCCAGGGCAGGGAGTGGTTTTAAATATTCACCCAAAGTAAGGACTCTCAGTCTCATAAGCACACTGTGCTGTTTTCTTAATAAATTTCTTAATCAATTAGTTAATTAATTTCTTAATTAATTAATTGCTCAGCTATGCATCCTTGACCTAGAGGCAAGATGAGATGATTTAGGAAATCACTATTACACTCAGTGAGGGATTAGAAATTGAGTCTTATTTAGAAATATATGGATAGAATCTAGGAAAGAAGGAACTGTCAATCATTTGGGTCTGGGGGGCAGGGCTGTGGGGATTCAGATTTGGATGCCATTCAGAGGAAACTCAAAAATCCCAAAGCTCACCTGAGCCAAGGCATAATGACATCCATGAAGTAACCAGACAGTCTGGAGGTCAGGAGCTTATCAGCTACTTAGACCATTATCTGTAGGAAACTGGTCACTAACCTGGGGACAATACAATTTACTTATCAGCAAAAGTCCCATCTTCTGAAATGTCCATGGGGTACTCAAGTAGGCTTTCTCTTAATGGCTCCCAGAGAGCCTTCCCTTCACTTAACATAGCAGCATGAGGAGCAGCTAGGAGAGAGTGCCACACTACCACACCAAAGCTACCCTTCCAGTGACAACGAAGATGATGGCTGCATTAGTCATGGCTCCTTCCTGACGGTGTCACAGTGGCTGGGTCCTGAATCAGCTACTTTTCTAATTCATATGTACTTTTCTAATGCATGCACTTTTCTAATACATATTAGTTTTCTAATACATATGGCAAGAAGAAAATTAAGAAAGGAGAGTTTCCTTTAGGCTCTCAGAAAGCCTGCAACGATGTAGGAAGGTGTGATGCTGGCCGGTGTGCAGAGCTGCTTGTTCATGGCTCAGCAGACTGAGAAGAAGAGAGCAGGGAATGCTCTCTTCATCTCACTCTTTAAGTATGAACTTTCTATCAGTGGGTGTGCAACCGGCTCTGAGGGTAGGTCTTCACTCTGCAGTTAACCCCTGGGAATCCTTCCACAGTCAGGTCAAGAAGTGTTTTTCCTACAGAATTCTAAATGCAACCAGGCTGTCAAGGGGGAATTACTTGGGGGTCAGCTTTTGACTTCAAACTTGCCAGCCGGGATTCACAGCCCCAGCACCACCAAAGATGAATGGGACTTTTAGAAGCACTCTGTTCTTTACAGTTAGGTGTTTCTCAGGACCATCTCTTGTGTGTCTAACCCAGCAAAGGTAAGGAGTGGGAGAAGTAGATTTGTTAATGTTGGCATAGACTTAGCAGAAATATGTGTGGAGCTGGCTGAGCTATCCTAGAAGGTGTTCTCCAAAGTAAAAGGGAGTGAGCATTATGTATTCCTTACCATGTAATACTCTGCATGATGTGATTGGCAGTTGGTTCACATGGAAATCTGGCATGACCACAAGCTACTCAGTCAAACCTTTCTTGCAGGAGCTGAGTTCAACAACACAGTTCCTCCCTATGATTAGATACTGTGTGCTATGGTATGTGGAGTCAGGGATGGGGAATTTCCCTTATGCAGAGACAAAAATGTTAGCTGCTAGCATAAAGCACAGTCACACACATGAAAATAATGGGTGTGGGATAGAAAAGAAAACTGGAGTCACAATGAATTTTGATCCATGACAATTGAAATTGTTAACTAATCCTAAATCCACCTGATATGGTGAACTTGGAGAGGTTTCTACAAATTGAAGAGAAACATTAAAAGCCAAAGGCTGTCCTGTGGCTTTGGACAGCCTGAAAAAGACTGGTGGGGTTGCCAATGCTGATGAGGTTAGCAGGGAGCCTTAAAGAGAAACTCCATGACACAAGGGTTGGTCCTGAACCACAAGGAAGTTCATATGACTAGAACTTCTTAACCTGGTCACAGAGGCACCCAGAGGTTTCCAGGTTCAGTGAGAGACACTGTCTAAAGGGCTACGGCAATGAGTGACAGCTCAGGAACACAGATGGCTTCCGCATGCGACTCCATGGGCATGCATGCCCGCACATGTGGGAATATCCACACACAACACACACGTATGTTTTAAGAAGTAAGAATGGGACTTTTAGTTTATCATGGAGTAAAAATCTTTATACTTTTGAAATTTTTAAAGTCGCAAGAGGAAGCAGTGGAGATCTTGGCCATCCATCTTTACCTAACCTAGTATCTTAGGCAGGATTTTCTAGATGATCAGGACTGGCAGCTTGGTATATCTATTATAAAGGGGGGTTGACTTACAAAATAGGCATTAAGTAGTCCAATAATGGTAATATGCATGCTAAATAGGCTGAGAACTCAGTTAGCTACCCAGGCTATGAGGTTGGATGCCCCAGCAGTCCCAGAAGACCTGAAAGAGTCTTGGAGAATGGCTGGTCTTTATTTCCTATTGCAGGACTGAAGACGTTGGAGTCTAATGTCAGCTTAGGATGGCTGGCGGCACTGGCAGTGATGATGGCCACAGATGAACTTGCTCAGGAGCAAGTGAAGGCAGCATTGCTTTCTTTCACCTAGATCCTTTTCTGTTTGGGCCATCCTGGAAGGTTTCCCCACACACAAAGGGATCTTCCTCTCTAGGTTAGTTCTCCCCAGTAATATCCTCCAGGGTATTCCCTGAGGTGTGTTTCCTAGGTGGTACAGAGCCTGTCAAGTTTACAGGAGAGCAATCATTAAGAGTCAAGAGCAATCATCAGAGACTGAGGCAGCTGAGCAGGTAAAGGTGCTTGCTTCCAAGCCTGAGGAACTGAGTTAGTCCCTGGCATCCACATGATGGAAGGAGAGAACTAATTCCCACAAGTTGTCCTTTAACCTGCGCACATGAACCATATTATCTCTGCACACCTTCATGTATACATAAAAATTTAATAAGAAGTTTAAAAGATTAATTCATTATATATATTTAAGAAGCAAATACAATAACATCAACTGTAAACTAGTCTACATGGTCACCCTTGTGAACCACTCTGTGGCCTAGCTTACCTATGTGAAGTGTCCTTGTGGATTAGTGACATAACAGCAATCACTGACTACTTCCACCCACCAGTCAGCTTCAAAAGAAAGAGCTGCTGGCCTACATTCCAAGGTAAAGGGGACACAAGCAGTCAGACTTCTTACCTCAATTCCCTCTTGGACAGGAGGAATAGCTGCTTCATGTTCTAAAGGCCTTAGGGGCCTGTGGTTTGAGGACTTTGTTGGAGACATAAAACTTAGAGCCAGGATAGTTCCCACTGATGTTCTTAACCCCACATGGGGAAGAATAGCCAAAGTAATCAGACACAGAACACACAGATTGGACTGTAGGTCCTGTGCATTTATATGAGTCAGAATGCTTTTGGCCATGACATGTATGTAACCAAAGCACAACTGCAAATATGATAGAAGTGTTTGCCCACACATAGTGAGCTGTAGTGGGCTCCAGTTATGACATGAATAGAGCTTAACAACATCTTCAAAGGCCTCTATTTCCTTCCTTCCCTGACCCCTTAATACTGGCTTTCTCCTCAGAACAATGCTGAAACGGCTGCTGAATTACCTACCAGCCAGCATTCCAGAGCCATCAACTGTCAGAGGAAGAAAAAAAGATTTTTCAGTGTGTGTGTGTGTGTGTGTGTGTGTGTGTGTGTGTGTGTGCTATATATATAAAGAAAAACGTCCCAGCTGCCTCTTGGCAAATTTCAACCTCATATTAAATAGGTCAGAAGTAAATGACCTTCCTTCCTTCCTTCCTTCCTTCCTTCCTTCCTTCCTTCCTTCCTTCCT
>LOEQ01001901.1:209652-238606 GCA_001685075.1 Bramus lutescens
CCTTCCTTCCTTCCTTCCTTCCTTCCTTCCTTCCTTCCTTCCTTCCTTTCAAGATAAGGTCTCTTTGCGTACCCTAGCTGTCCAGGAATTAGCTCTGTAGACCAGGCTAGCTTCAAACTCATGGCGATCTGCCTGTATCTGCTTCCTAAGTGTTAGAATTGAAAGGTGAGCCTCCATCATCCCCAGCAACACAACCATTTCTAAACAAAGCCTTGCTTGCCAAGGGGAGTGAGGCTACCAAGTTTGGCTTATAGACAAACCAGAATCACTGTCTAGAGCTAGGAATGGCACAATTTTCCCTGAGACACTTGACTTTGAGAAGGGAAGTGGACATCTGAGCCAAATCTCATTCCTATTCAGAGGAAGGAAGGTTAGGCAATGCTTCTTGGATGGGTGACCAAGTGTGTGTGTTTGTTTCATTGCTGTCTGGCTCTAGTTTATGCAACCCCAGTAACTGAGAGAGGAAGCAAGTGGCCTTGGTGACCTCTCTTATCATCCTTGCCTTGGGGCCCCCCGACATGTGTGCCTCTACAAAGTGCCACATGGGCTGGTTATAATCTTACTTTGTGTTTAGGGTAGATCTTTCTTCTCTCCACCTCCAGAACTTTTACAGACTTAGTAACCTCACCCAGAAGATGATTACCATCTTCCATTTATAGAGGTGGTGTGAGTGTCATGCGGCAGCCCCAATGGTCCAATCTGGAGGCAGAACACTTCTGGCTCCAGGTACTCCAACAGGACTGAGACTAGAGACTCCACCCACCAGGGAGGCTGTGGCTGCAGAGGAACAAAGGCTTCCTTGTGCGACTGGAGTTTTTGGAGAATGTCAGCTGTGCAGCCATCTAGGAGAGGTGCTTTGTGATTACACAGAGCTTAGTGGATTAGCAAGACCAAAGCCAATTTTGTCTGACTTGGCTCATTCTAGTTCATTCCTTTGCCTTCAGATTCTGCTAATAAATAGTCAGTCTGCCCTTCTCTATGCTGGCTACTGTTCAGAGTATTGAACATATAGACATGAGTGGACCATAGTTTCTGACCTTAGGTGTCTGGAGGAAACAAGCCGCAAGGTCATGATAGTACAAGTGCTTCCCTCCCATCTGCTGGGCACAGAATCTCCAGAAACAACACCATCTCAAGCTGAGATGTAAGCAACAGAGAGGAGTATACTATTGTCTATTTCCAAGAAGCACAGAGTCTCCCTCAATGTGTGGACAGTATCTATAGGACACCTTAAGTCATCTGGGGAAAATATACATGGTTAGAACCATGGGTAAAAAACCTGCAAGACTTAGTGACCTTCCCATGAGTGACACACAGGAGTCTTTAGGAGTGATGTGGAATATGTATGTGCCATCATGTCTAATCATATAGCCCATATGTCCCCACCCTGCATCAATGACACACAGGAGTCTCAAGAAGCAATGAAGAATATATATCTCAAATCATGTCTAACCATATAACTCCAACATCCTCACCCTGCCTCTATCTAGATGAGTGATTGTTGGAGCCCACAAGACCATACAGTAAATGTGCAGTTGACAGATTCACAAAGGCAGACCCACAAGTGGACAACTTATGGGACAACACATTTTGCAGAGCTGTGGGAATACTTGTCTTTTGGAAAAGTTGCTGCCATATCTGTGGAAACCTTGTGAAGCCATGATTTTTCCCTTTGAAATGGGATTCATTCCCAAAAATTTCAGCAGTGTAACTTCTCTGGCATGAGCAACGGAGTGACCTTGCTCCGTTCCCCTAGACCAAGAGGCTTTGGAGCGATGGCTTTCACTCTTTGTTCTAACAGTCAAATTTATATAGAGTCAGTCCCACAAAATTACCTGCTAACAGACCACATGGAAATTTCTATAGAAGACAGACACTGAGCAGGAAGGTAGCATGCCCCACCACTGCTAACAAACAAATAAGGGTATCCCTAAAGCTGGTTAGCACCAAAGAGATTAGAAGAGGAGAATGGGGGAATCCAGGATTCAGGGACGTTTAGTAACTTTATCTAACAGTTTGGAATGTCAGGTACTTCCCCTTGAATGTTTTGTCGGGTTCTACTTGCCCTCTTTGTGATTCTGATATGCATATTATTATTGTCCTTGCCTATGGAATTTTCCAACTTTGGCTGTAAAAACTAGAAAGCTCATGGAGCTTGTTTAGTCTTCCTCTCCTCCATGCCCTCTTCACTTCATTTTTCCCCTTGCAAGAAAAATAAAGAAGATGCATAGGTAACATGCTTTAGTTAAATTTTCCCCCTCAGATCCTCGCCTGCCATAGACATCCAGTTCTGAGCCCTGAGAGGGTACTGAGGCTGATACTCAGGGCCCCCAATAAGTGATAAAAACAAAGAGTACTGGGGTTTGCAACTGAAAGTGGGGTGACAGGCTTCAGAGGGAGGCCTCTGGTTCTGCTCTGAGAAGCACAGGAGTGACTCTCAATGCAGATGAAGAATTTGCATTCTTCAGTGGATACTATGGTCTCCCCAATAATTTGACTTGGCTGTTTGTGATAAAGATCCTCTTCTTGCAATAAATGAGTGAGCTATGAACCTGTAGCCACCTTGCTGGCCAACGTGATGAGAAGGAAAATGTCTCCTACAAAGAGACAGAAATAGGAAGAGGAGGCCTGCTCGTCTCCCTCCAACCCTGATGCCATCTTGCCAGCAGCCTGAAGGTACAGGCAATGCCTCCGTGTTAGAGAGATGGAAGCCACTCCTGATGAGCTTCTGATTAATGATACCTAGAGCCCATCCCATCTTCTGATTAGCTTAGGTGTCTTGTCAGGTAATGGTGCATCTCCTATCTCTGTCCAGGGAGGGCTTCCCCATACCGACAGTGAGCAACCTGCTGGCGAACCTCTTGCTTTCTTCTCCTAAAACATTTTCTTCCACTGGTGCATTTTAGTGTTTTCTACATCGGGGCTCTTGGCTTGGACTCACAGAGTGGAGGTCAAGTTGTCCCAGACTAAACTGGTTCAGGCAGCAGGTGGCACATCAATGATGTCCAGGGCAGAAACATGTTCCGTCTGCTTCAGGTAGTGTCAATGGCTGTGGGCTGACATTCTGACATGTGTGCTTGAGGAGCTAGAGGGGCTGTTGAGGACTCCAGCCAGCAGCTGGGGCACAGGAGGGAAGCACAGGCAGAGGGACACTCCACAGCTGTCACCCACAGTTGACTGCTGCTGGTGCACCCAAGCTCCGCCTGTCACCTAAGGAAGAACAACTCCTCTCCCTACTTCTCCTTCATCCACCTTCAATAGACACCTTCTGTTTTAGTGTTTAGTGGCTTCCCTATTTTGACACCACTCTCAAAAATTAGTTTCAGTTTATTTTTACACATGTCTTGAGGACTTAGTGGAGAGTTGTGAACACAATTGATTGGCAGTTGTGTATATTAACTTTAAAAAAAAAACTCCTTAACTCTTTTTAAGAGTATAGTTCAGTAACTTTAAGTAACATTCACAGTGTTGTGAGGCAGTCTCTGGGACAGTCCATCTTCTGTGATGATTAGTTTAATTTGTCAACTTTCCTATGTCATGAGGAGTATGGCCATGAAGTGCCAGAGAGTTTCTGTGAGTGTGTATCCATATGGTGCTAGGATTTGAGTCTGTGGATTCAGTTGACTGTACTTCCTCACTACTGTGGGGAAGCTCATCCAGTCCACCGATGGCCTTAACAGAGCAAAGAAAGAAAGGGCTTCTCTCCCTGCCTGTCTGCTCCATCTGGGACATTGGACTTCTGTCCTTGGATTGGACTTCAAGATATCAGCTCCCCTGTTTCTCACGCCTTTGGATACAGACTAGAATTGCACCAGTGGCATTCTTGGATTTCATAGCATTGAAGAGCTTATGGGACTTCTTAACCTCTGTAATTATACAAGCCAATTCTCCATCTTATAAACAGAAATGTGACTGAAGGATTGGGATTTTCTCAAAATAACTTTTCTTGAAAAAAGTTATTTCATGCATCATAATAGAGAAATGCTGTGTGTGTGTCCATACATATACATCGTATATTCATGCATCATCTTTTAGTATTGTTTCTTTGGAGAACTGTGGCTTTCAATACATGTTCCTGAACTGGAGCTCGGTACTCACTAACCAATCCCCTTCCCTCTGTCCCCTGCTCTTGTTAACAACCATCCCGCATTGGTCACGTGATTGTTAACCATCTCACATTGGTCACATGATTGTTAACAACTATCTCACATTGGTCACATGATTGTTAACAACCACCTCACATTGGTCACATGATTGTTAGCAATCATCCTGCATTGGTCACTATGACTGTTAACAAACATCCCACACTGGTCATTATGATTTTACTGCTACATTCAATTTATACAGTGGGTCTATATAGTGATTGCTGTCAGTGACCGCCCTCTTCACACAAACACCCAAAGCTTGTGCTTACATCCCTCAGCACAGCACCCATGGTGCAGCATGAGGAATGAATCCTAGTGACTGTCAACTGCCTTTCCCTCTTGGCTACTGAACACTTGCACCACCCTAGCTAACTGATGTTTGGATTTCTAATTCTATAGCCCATGTTACACTCTGTTGTAGATCATGGAAAAGGAATGCCCAAGAGGATCTTCATCTCTGTAAGTTTGAGCCTACTAATATTTCTTTAATGGAAAAATATGTTTTTGAAAGAAGGAACAAGGGCTGGAGAGATGGCTCAGCAGTTAAGAGGACTGACTGTTCTCCCTAGGGGGCCTGAGTTCAATTCCCAGCAACCACATGGTGACTCACAACCATCTGTAATGAGATCTGATGCCCCCTTCTGACATGTAGGTATACATACAGACAGAACACTGTATACATAATAAACAAATAAATCTTAAAAAAAAGAAAGAAGGAACAAAAAGCCAATACCCATGTATTCTACATATAGCTAAATAAATATATGGTGTAAAAATTAAATAGTTTTAGCTATATGACTGTTCCATCTTAGCCCTACTTTGCAGTTATGTGTAGCACAATTAATAAACATTTAGAAACAGATACTGAGGTTCAGCCTGAAGATCAGAAAAGCAAAGCAGCCAGTCATTGGCTCTTACCTTGACCTCAGTCTGAAATGGTGATCCTGCCTCCAGGAATCTCAGAATGAGACTGTGTCTCCCCCTGTTTTATAATCTTCTCTAGTTCTGGGATTAAGGGTGTGCACCACTACCTCCTGGTTTCTGTGACAAACTAGTGTGGCTGCTGGGATTAAAGGTGTGTAAGGCTGGCCAGTGTGGCTGTTTTACTTTTCTGATCTTCAGGCAAGCTCTATTTATTAAAATACAAATGAAATGCCATTACACATTTATGAGCCTGGGGAAATATGAGCACATTTAAAATATTTTTTTTCTGATCCATAAAAGGTGATGTAAGCTCATCATTAAAAAAAATGTAAAAACAGCAATAAAAGGGATAATTTAATGAGGCTGTATTCTGTGCAGGACACTACCATGGGCTTTAAGGTTGTAACGTGTAGGCTTCACAGTGAGCATTTGTGATACTTCAGGTAGGCTATGGACAATCGAGAAGGCTTCTCTCCAGAACCTTCCTGTGTATTTAAACCTCTGCCACAGGTATTGATCTCCTCAGCCAGGACAGAGAGCTGCCTCAAAGGCAAGTGCTCCCTGCGCAGAGTGACCACGGCCACTCTGTGGATTCTCTTTTGACCCAAGGTTCCTTTAAGACTCTTCTGCTATCAGGACTCTAAGCTGCAAAGTGTCCAGGATAGTTGAGAAAAGAACTAAGGTCTTGTCTCGTCGTTGGCCATTCATTCTGGGGCAGGCAATAGCATCCTAGAAGAACCTAAACCAACCATACATTTCTAGAGAGCATTGAGTTTCCTCTGTTCTCGTGCCAAACAGCATGACCAAGGGCACACAAAAGAGTCTCAGAGGTTCCAAGAAGCTGAACTCACAGCTCCTGACCTCAAAATTCCTCCCACCCATTTCATCTCGGAGGTTCGTGAGCTGATGGCAAATCTATGTCCCTGTAATTTACTTGTCTTTACTTTTATTTAAAAACATTTCCAGTTTACAAATGGAGAAACCTAAAGAGCCACAATATTCTGTAGGTAGGAGAGCCAGGCACGGTGAGTGTAGCTGTCTGCCTTGATGGAAAGGATGAGGAGGAGGTCTGGGCTTGGCAAGGTTCCTCATCCTTCCTGAGTTTCATGTTTTGCATACAGAGCTGGGAGGGTTGTTGTAAAGATTAGAATTTAATGTACGCAAAGCCTTGAGTACAAAGCGTGGGTCCTGGTGGGTGGTCTCTGGCTGCTAGTGGGGATAGTGGGTGGCCAGACGCCAAAACCTTTGAGCTTTCCTTGGAACAATACCCTTCCCACAAACATGGAAAATGATAGTGGGCAGAGAAAGAAAACGATGGAGCTCACCCATAGCTGCAGTCCCCAGGACCAAACGCCTTTACCAATGTGCTCTTCCTCATCCTCACTCCTTTAGGTCAGTCTTTCCGTGAACTGTGTACCCACTGGTTGTGCTCACACAGGATATGCTACTTACTATGAGTCCTTTTTGCATCTCTTCTTGGGGTAGACTTTAGCGTCTCCTTTTGGGCCAATCCTAGGTGCTAGGAGCCCTGTGCAGGAACAGCCTTTTAGGAATTGTGGGCCTCCCTTCTGAGGCCGCATGGGCTTGCTGCTTGATCCCTCTGTTAGTCTCTCTCTCTCTCTCTCTGATTTTCTCTCCGATTTTTTTGAGACACGGTTTCTTGGTGTAGCCTTGGATGTCCTGGAACTCACTCTTTTGACCAGGCTGGTCTTGAACTCACAGAGATCTGCCTGCCTCTGCCTCTCCAGTGCTGAGATTTAAGGCATGTGCCACCAGCGACCCATCCGTTGGTGTCTTTAAACGCCCATTTCAGAGCTGAGCCTGTCTTTGACAATCACAATGACATGTACTGAGAGTAGACGTTTCTTCTTCCTGGACAGCTTCCTCTTCCTCCTCTGTGTGTGGATCTGTCTCTCTGCCTATGCTCTGGTTCTCTGTCATTAAGTCCCCATTCCAACCCTCAGAAAAGCTTCCCACATTTCACTAGCTGTCACACTGTGGTCTTTCCCCTTCCCTTCTGTTTCTAATAGCCCCCTCCTCCCTGCCAGCTTCCATGAATAAGTCTTGCAGCTTTATGAACTGTGAGTTGTGAATGCATGCTGACTTCAGCTACGTTCTTACTGTAGGACAATACTTTGGCCAATTTTTGCTAAGTCACAGTTCTGACGCTTGGCCATTAACCTCTGTCTCCATGTCCACCCAGGCAGGAAGAACACATTCAGCTTTGAGGGAAGCAGAACCAGAAGAGAGCTTCACTGACTGAGCTGTCTTCTAGCTCAAACTGTCCCTGCCCATTGGTCTCACTTCTTTTTCCATCTGTGAAGGTTGGCACCTGGTGCCTTCCTGTTGCTCTCCACCTTATCTTCCAAGGCAGGGTCTCTCGCTGAACCTGGGTCCCACCCGCTTGGCTAGTCTACTCAGAAAGCCCTCTACTGTATCCTTTTTCTCCTCTTTTCCATCACTGAGATCACAGGTGCACATGGCCACACCTACCAGTTTGTGAAGTGTGGGGATATGACCCCCAGGGTCCTCATGCTAGCACAGCTAGCATCTCTTACCTTTGAGCCACCTTCTCAGCCCTGTTTTGGTCCTTGAGGCATGGTCTATCTGTATCAAAGTTCCTTTCACCCACCCATTACTTGCTTATTTGGGGCATTTATGTTTAATATACCTATCTTGGCTAACTTTTGAGATTCACACAAATCTCTCCTATTCTAGAAATAAATGACAGGAGCAGTAATAACAGCGACGATTCTTCTTCCTACTGAGTAATTTCTGTCTGCCATGGTAGAACTTGCTCCATGACCAGGCTATCCCCACAGCTTTCTTTGATTCCCAATTTAACGGCATCCTTAAAAGACACCAAGGACCACATTCCTCTTTCACACCTATCCTTCCTTCACCATGTCCGCTTGGTTCAGTATGTTAACTGGCTCCTTGGCCTGCAAAACTTCTCGATCTCTGTGGCTGATGGCCATGAGATTGGCCTCCCTTTGATGCCAGGACTATGCGCTTCCTTCCTCACTGGTAGGTGCCCTCACTGCCGTTCTTCACCTTGCCCAGGAAATGAAAGTACCTCTCATGAGTCAGTCCCTGCCATCCACATGGCCTCTTTTGTCAGCATCTCCTGTTGTGGTTACACCTTTACCAGCCCTGATTCCCACTGTGCCGACTTGTTCTGTTGTTTGGGATGGAAATCACAGTGCCTCACTATGCAACACAGCTAGGCCGTTCCCTATGCTCCCTTAGTGTCCAGGAAGGCGCTCACACTTTCTTCACTCTTGGGTCTTTTCCCCCAGCATAAGCACCTTCCTAAATCTTTTCTAATCCAGGCTGTGAGCACCAGAGCTGCCTTGAGCCAGTCTCTAACCTGGCTTTATAGTAGCACTGATAATCCTGCTGTGTGTGGACAGGGCAGTCTGAACTGGGCTGTGAAGCTACCTCTGTGGGTGGCAGTCCTCTATGTAAACAGACTTGCTGAGAGAAAAGCTGATATTGAGCCCAGTAAGAGCAAAGGGAAGAAGGAATGGGGGACTCTGAAGCCTTGGGATAACTCAGCATCCCCAAAGAGCAAATGGCCTCAGGTATCTGGGCAAGCCCAGGCCTCTGGTCACTTGGATTTGAGGTTCATCTGTAGTCCTTGCCACTCAGTTTGAGGAGATAGTCATATATTATAACTATTTCTCCTTTGTTTTGAAAGTCAGTTTAGATGAGTTTCAAATTAAAGACCTTTGGCTGTGAAATTGTTCATCTCAGACTGTTCTGCTCAGTTTCTTTAATAAGAAGCATCTTTTTCTTAAAATCCAGGACAAAGTCTCCCATGGTACCCTGGGTACTTCCCTTCCTTATCCAGATATTTTCTGTGTACTACTGCTCAGCAGAGCAAGGGAGCTGATTGATTTATTTACTTATAATACTTGTGAACAGGCTCCTTCTCTTGACTCCTCCCCTGGCCCCTAGGTCACTCCCTGTTAAGAAGTCAATTGTGACTTTACTGAGCTTTTGGCTTCAGATTATTTTTTCTTCAATTGTATCAAAGTTCTCTGATGCTTGCTTTTTGCATACATTGAGTCATTATTAAGATTCTGACCTGAAACTTCAGTTTCCATTGCAAGGCAGTTGGGTGCTTTCCTTTTACTTCTGACCTTGGCTATAGCTATAGGAGGTCAGACCCCTGGACCACAGTGCTAGGCTTCTCCAGGCTGTGGTTTCCAATTGAATCCAGAAAGCTTTGAGTTCTGACAAGAAAAGGAAGAGGGAGGGAAGAATGAAGTCATGTGTTTATATGTGCCCTATCCTCCCTTCAGGGTCACTTCAGGATGGCTACACCTCTCTGCTAAAAACCACACTTATCTTAAAGTGGCCTCGCTGTAATTGTCTGTCCCTCTGGATCCTGGTTCTCTTTCCTCATCCTCTCAGCTCTCAGTTTATAGCCAACTCTGGTGCTGCAAGTCAGGGGTTCTTCATCTATGCTCAGTGGCTCCTCCACTCTCTATTCAAGATTTTAGAAATAGTCTTATGAAAGCAAACGTCCCTTGAACTGTCACAGTTAGTTCTGTCCTGTTAGGCTCCTGACTCCCATAGGATATGATGCTAAGAGTAGCTGCCTCACATCCCTCCTTTATATTAAAACTCAGCAAGTGCTAAGTTGTTATCAATATTATCTCTCGTCCCCTCTCCTCCATCTTGTTCTTCCCCTGAAGGAACTGGGCATCATACTCTTCCTTTCTTCTCACTTTCCCTGTCTACAACTGTCTCATGTGGCCTTTTCTGGGCCTTCATCTCAATACACAGCTGAGGATGACTTCGAACTCCTGATATTCCTGTCTCTATCTCTACGTACTGGGAATATGGGTGTGTGCTACCATGTCCTGCAAGGCATCTTCCATATGCTCCTGCACTTTCTTTCTCACTTCCAGGTCTTGCAGATGCTGCTTTGACCACGGGGATACCACTCTTCCTCATTCTTCTGCTAAATATCGTCTTATTTATTCTTCTTCCAAGGTAATACCACATCTTCTTGAGTCCCAGTAATCCTCCCTACCTTCCTGGTTTTGCCTCCACTGGGTTTTCTGAGATTATGTATCTATGGGCTTCTTTTTCCTTCTACCATGCTGTTCACTCTGTAAAGGCAGAGATTTGACACTATTTTTCTTCCTTCTCAATGTTTTGTCTTTAATGAAAAAATATCAAGTATGGGCCTCTTCTAATCCATTCTCCTTGTGTTAGCTGGCATGATGTTCATAACATAGCAGAGGTCATGTTGTCCACTGGCTTACATTCTCCAGAGACTGCTCTGTGCTTGGAATGAAATTCACCAATGTCAGATATGTGTCCAGACCTGCTCCAAACTGCTTGGCTTCTTGGCATTCATGAAGCAGCTTTCTGCTCTAGGGCCTTGGGCTAGGCTTCCTCTCTGCCCTGAGTGATTTCCCCTGTAAAGGCCTTGTCCGTCTGCTGCCTGGATCTTGGCATCTATGCCACTTTGCCAGGCTGGATGGCTTCTCTAACATCTCTGGAGTTAGTCCTCCTTCTGTTCCTCTGTTCCACCCTCTCTCTCACCAGGTCCCTACTGGCCCGAGCTTGGTATGTAGACCACACTGGGTTCACATTTGCAGAATCCTTCTGCCTTAGGCTTTGCAATGCTGGGATAACAGGCCTTTGCCACCACACCACCTCCTGCATGCATTTTCAACACAGCCTTTAATAGCTTATCTTGTGTTCCTAAGACGGATAGCACATACCATAGATTATGAAATCCACTTAAATTATACAAATTGGGGGGTTTTACAGTATGTGCAGAGCTGCATGACCCCTGCAAGGGCCTAATTTTAGAACCTATTTCTCACCCAGGAAGCACTGCATATCAGTCGTAGGGCGGTCCATGTCTCCCTGGCTACCCATTTCAGCACCTGGGATCTGCTAAGTTGCTTTCTGCCTCTATAGATTTGTCTGTTCTGTAATTTACAGAGACAGAGAACTGTGCAGCCCGTGGTCTTGTGGGATGGGCGTCTTCCCCTTGGGACACTGTTCTGTGAGGTCATTCACACTGAGGTATGAATCAGCACAAACTCTCTCTGTACCATATGAGGTTCCCCTCGCATGGGTACGCCCCACCTCATGTTACTTTGCTTAGCACACCATCCTTGTTTTGATTTTTGCCTCCTGGCCTTTCTACGAGAGAGCAGAGGCTTGGTGCTTATCTGTATCATTCTCCTAATAAACCCACATGTGTTTTTGAAATGTGCTGGGTCCCAGGCATGCCGGGGAATATGCTGAAGGTAGGACAGCCACAGCAAGAGAAAGAGCCTTCTCTTCCCAGGGCTGGGTCCAGTGTGTGACAGAGCAGGAAAGACAGTGATAGTACCGCAAGGCCCCTACAATGGCAGTGTGCCCTCATCCATTGACTTCAGACTATTCCCCAAGGCTCACAAAGTCATCATGCCAGGGGAAGTGACACACAGAAGGGCTGCAGAGAGATCCTCAGACCTAGGTAACTGGGGCCCAGTTCATCCCTCTGTCTTGAGCCTCCCCAGGATCATCTCAGGTTAAATGAGACAATAAACTACCTTGTTGCTTTTACCAGCTTACTTGGCTTCCTGGAACTTGATAGAGAGACTTCTAATGAATATGTGTGCATACTCACCTAACTGGTTCAGACACAGTAGCAAGTAAGATTTGTTCAGGGCTCCTCTGATGAGAAGAGACTCCCACACTCAATGTTTCCTTCTGTCTTCTTCCCAGAGGACAGTGCCACAAAACCAATTTTGAACATGAGGAAAGCAAAGCTCATAGACACCCAACAACATTCTTGAGGTCACCCAGCTTGAAAATTGGACATCTGGGCCTGGGAACCAGGTCCCCAGCTGCTACTGCTATGCTCTTAGCCTGTCCCTGAGAGAAAAGGTGCCATTAGCTCCTGACGCCCCATCCTCACAGTGCCTGATATGTGTGCTGACTGATGGTCTGCATGGAACCATGTTAGCAGCTGAAACAGGAAGTCCCTATGGGGGACTTTTTCCATGCTGGTGCATCTGGTGTCTTGTGACACTGAAGAACAGTGGAGGGGAAGCCAGGAAGGGTGGCATCAGGTGCTCAGCATGTAGGGAGCCAGACTGAAGAGAACAGTGAAGACTTTGCCCTCTAGCCCAGGCTCCTCTTGTTTTTGCCCAGGCTCCTTCCTGAGCATGTTTTGGTCCAAATTTTCGCAATATTTGGTCCAAATGGAGGAACCAGCACAACTCATTGGGGACTTTCCCTGTGTTCTGGGTGATGCCCAGGTTTTCTGGTGCTGTGTGCTGGTCATAGAGCACAAGAGAAGA
This sequence comes from Bramus lutescens, assembly GCA_001685075.1. Classification (NCBI taxonomy): domain Eukaryota; kingdom Metazoa; phylum Chordata; class Mammalia; order Rodentia; family Cricetidae; genus Bramus; species Bramus lutescens. Next base: position 222,044 of record LOEQ01001901.1, read on the forward strand.
CAGAGAAGAGGCCAAAGTCCGGTCCCATCTGCTCCATCTCACAAACCTGATCTGCACCTTCTAAAGGGCTCTCTCCATTCTGATCACTGCCCTGTCACTGCGACAGGTTCACCCCATAAACTTGTCATGGTTTCTTCTTTTTGTCTCTCTGGCAAAAGCTCTTACCCATCCTTCACAGCCCAGCTCAAATACCAGCTCCTCTGAGATATTCTCTAAGGAGCCTCCCTCTCCGGAGCTCATGCAGCTGTGGTTGGAACATCTCAATATTACCTTTGCTTTCCCTGCGTCTGTCACCTCCGTGTTTCTTCACTAGGCTCCAGTTCCTCAGCAGCCTGGCTTTGTCCTGTGGAATTCTGTTTCCCAGCCCGCTGGCCCAGCATGGATATTCTCCTTAATGTTCAACATACGCTGGTCTTTCTTGAGTGGAGCACTCCTGACCTGGAATGAAGGCTTCGAGGGCAGGAGAACAGCTCACACATTCTAGCACATTCAAGAGAGATTCTTGACATATTCTCTCCAAAGGTCTCCTTGAGCTTTCATGTTTGACTGATGAGTTCAGCAAATCAGTGAATGGTAGCACCATCATGTTTTTGTTTGCTTTTAAAGGCCCTGTGAGCTGACAGCCATGCTCACAGGAAGACTCTAGTACAGAAAAAAGTACCCTCGTGGGCCTGTTTTCTCCACAGCTGTCTCGCAGCCGCAGTGACCAGGGTTTCTCTTTGGTCTTCATTTTCTGGCTAGTCACATGGAGGAAAGTGGTACCCAAGGTAGCTATTATTCATTTACTGGAGCAACTGTGACAAAGTACCAGAAAATGGGTGACTTAATACATGTCCTGGTCTTGGAGACACAGATTCTGAAGGGAAGATGTTAAAGGGCTGCTCCAGAAAGCTAACTGCCGCTAGCTTTCTGTCAATCATTGGCATCTCTTGGTTGGTAGAAACATCAACACTGATCCATGACTTCAGGCCCAAGTGGTGTTCATTCTTCACGTTGTCTGTTGGTTTCTGATTCCCTTTCTTATAAAGACACCAATGTATTAGACCAGAGGCCTTATTTTATATGATTATGCTTGTAAAAAGCCTGCCTCCATATAAGGTGCCATTCTTAGGAACTATAGATTGAGATGTTGATATGATCTTTAAATGACTATGAGTCACTAAACCAAGCCCAGAGTCCCCTAGGCCCTTCCCTAGGCCATCCCCTAGGCCGTCCCCTAGGCTATCCCCTAGGCTCTCTGGCAGAAACAATGGGACTGAGTGAATTTCCACAAGTTTCTGTTCTGCTTGGGGCCCCTACCCAGTGCCAGCAGGGCTTCTTGGTGTTCCTGGAGAGTCTCCTGGGACAGATGCTAAGAATGTACCAGGAAATAAAGCTGAGTTCTATGAATACCTCCCAATTCAGAGGAACAAGAAATAAGAGCAAGAGACAGAGAGGGAAATACAGAGGGGGAATGGAAACAGGGATGGAGCTAGGAGGGCGGGGCATCTAAGCAGCTTTTCCACAAAGGTAATGAAACTTATGCCCTTAGAGTTTTTATGATTTTTAAGGCCTCCATTAATGTGTGTCCTGTCCTTAAATCCAGGCTCCTTCTGTAAGCCCTGTGAACCATGCTCCTAGGGTCCTGGCTTGGCCTTGCTCCTGTGGAATGGTTGGGACTGTCCTTGTTGGTTCAAGTGGGGTATAAAGCCTTCTACTTCCCCTCAATGCAGGCAGCCCTCCACATCTCTGGGATCCTCATTTGTAAATCTAGCTGAGAGAAGATCAAAACTATCTGAAAACTGCATCTGTAGTGAATATGTACAGGCTGTGGTCATTCCTCCATAAACAACATGACAACTGTTCTCCCCATGTTTCTACGGTCTTGGGTGTCACGAGCCACCTAGAGATGATAGTGTACAAGAGGACATGCTTTCGGGGTGTCCCACCTTGGGTATTGGCACAAGACCTTGTCATCTACAAGTGTACGAGGCTACATTCATATCTGTCCTGGAGTCAGTGCCCCATGGGGCTGCAGGTTGAACCTGCCTAGCTAGACTATAGGTTTTATATAGTTGCAATTACCTCTTCGTGTAAACCCCTTGGGCATTTGTGGACTTGGGTATCGTAGGGGACCTGGCACCAGTCTTTCTTACTAAGGAAGGAAAATGCTCACCTAGGCTTGCTTAAGTGAAAAGCACAGATTGCATGTTCCTTCCCATGTCAGGAGTAATTCCTGTCCCCAGTGTGCCCCATCTACACACACATGGCGGCTCCTAGTCTTAAAAGGCTGTCTGTTTACAGTCCCCGGAGAAGCACAGACTCCAGGCTCAGGAGACACAGGAGCCAGAGTGAGGAGGTTGCGGGAAGTTATGGATTTGCTTCCAGGTGGCCCTCGCTTCAGGGATGAGGTGACACTGGCTGGGAATGCGGAGAGCAGGGTAGCCAGCCTGTGTGACAGTTGGGCCCCTCCCCTACAAGCAGTAGCAGGTCTGCTAATGGTCTCAGAACAATATCCTTGAGAGAAACACCCTCAGCTGGCTTCTGTTCTCTGAGCCCCCCTGCTCTCCTCTCCTCTAGAATCGCTGAGGGCCAGCTGGCTCTTCATCTGCAGGCGTTTAACCTGCAGTGACATTGTTGGCTGAGAGCTGCTGTAGATCAACATGTCAACTATCTCATTTCTGAAAAACGTTTTATGTGTGTTGTGTGCTTTTCACAAAGTACACAGTGTCTATTTGAACTTTCCTTTCTCCTGTGTGAGATTTGTTAGTACCCCATAAACAACATAACTGGTGTGCTCTTGAGAAACAGTATCTCATTGGCCTGGGACTCACAAAGTAGGCTGGCCTGGATGGCTTGCAAGCACCTGGGATCCACTCACCTCTACCTCTTTGCCCCTGGGATTACAGCCATGGGCCATGAGACCCAGCTATTTTTCACCTGGGTCTTGGGTGATTGAACTCAGGTCCCCATGCTTGCACAACAAGCATGCTGCCAACTGAGCTATCATCTTGGTTCATGAAGAGAGTTTTGATCTTAGTAGATTGCCGGAGCTATTTATAAGATTGTAAGGGACCTCAGACTCCAAGAGAAGGAAGAAGAGGGCTGATATTTGAGGCATTTCAACTGTAATAGTATATGCTTGACGACTGGATGTAGGTCCCCTGAACATACAATTATTCTCGACAAGGCCTCCAACAGGACAGTTCATGGCTCCAAGCCTGGTTTACTTCTATAAAACAAGATGATAATAGCATGTGCTGTCTACCTGCCGCTGCCGGGGTGTCTGAGGACAAGTCAGCGTCTGTGCTGTGCTTTGAAACTGTGAGATGAACAGTGTGAATGGACTATAAAGCGGACTGCACTCGGAGATTGGCATCTCTTACAAGCCGCTGGCAGGAAAAGAGAGGGCCAAAGGTCTGTGGGCGGCTGCGCTGGAGGAAACCAGTGCTGAAGATGTCCAGATGTCCTCCCTCACTGACTGAAGGGTGTGGAAACTGATTTTTTAAAAAAGTGAGCTTCCCACTTGAGTCTCGGGAGCAGAGGGGATCAGCCCTGCTCTGCCGTGCTCCCCTGGGTATGCTACTGTGCCTCCTACTCTCCTTTTCCTACCTTGGGGTGACTGTCTCTAAGTAGAAGCTGAGAGACACTGTCGTCAGGGTCCTGCCAGGCAAACGTAAGCCCTTTCATGCTCACCCACATTTCTTGCCCCACCTTCTATGATGACCCTTCTTTTAAAAAAAATAAATAAAACTTTATATATTCAAAGCATTTTCATTGTTATGTTTCAAGCAGAATTTATTTTAGTTGATTTTTCTCCCACTCATTTCCCCCCTCCCCTCAATCTCCTTTCCACTTTGACGTCATGTGTCCGTTTGCCCTGCTCCCTGCTTCAGCATCTCTTTCCATCCTCTCTTGGTCTTTTCGGCTTTGCCCACATCTACTGTCATTTACAGACATTCCATACATACACCAAACGAGGAGCTGCACAGGAGAGAGAATGTGGTTCTTGTCTTTCTGAGTGTGAGCCACCTCTATGTTATACTTTCCAGTTCCACCATGTTCTCCCATTTCCGTTTCCTTTCCAGGGTAGCTGAACGCACTCTCATTGTGTATATGTGCTGTATTTTCATTACCCGTTCCTCTGTTAATTGATGCCTAGGCTGACCCCATCTCCTCGCTAATGCGAGGAGCAGTAAACACGGTGTGCGCACATCTCTGCTGTAGGTTGTGGAGGCCTTTGGGTGTATACCTGGGGTTGGTACGGCTGGGTCATGTTCTAGTTTGATTTCTAATTACAAACGTACTGCTGGTTTCCATAAGGACTTGCACTGGTTTGCATTCCTGCCAGCGGTGAGCTAGAGGTACCCTATCCCCGCATCTCCACTGACATTGTTGTCAGTATTCTTGACACTGCCCATTCTGTCTGGGATGAGGTAGAAGCTCATGTAGTTTTAATTTGCATTTCCCTGAACAATTGCTGAAATCAGGCTACACCCTAAGTTGCTTCATGTTGTATAAAACAGGTTTTTAAGGCTGTGCTATTTCCCAGGAGACTCCATTATAAGGGAAGGGGGTGACTCTGTGTTGTGTGTGCGCGCGCGCGTGTGTGTCTGTGTATACATCTGCATCCAGATATCCTATCCAACATGCATCATATTGAGTAAAGATCCACTGAAACTTAATTACCTCTTCAGAGATAGATTTCCAAATTCTTAGTATTGGGCGTTAGTTCTACAGTATACAAACTTTGAGGGTGCAAAACTCAGCATAAACATTGTAAGAGGCAGAGAAGAATTATTAATTTTTGACTTAAAAATATTTACATTTGTTTGTGTAAGCCCAGGGACACTCTGGCAGGAAGAATACATCACTTTTCTCAAGAATTAATGTCTTGGGACTTATCTGAAACCTTACAAGGGTGGAGTCCTGTTCATATTTTATGTCCCAATATAATTTCTATTATCAGTTCCAATTTTATAAACTAAAGAGTGGTAGTAGCATGACTTTTTAAATGTTCTGATTTTTTAAATACAATAAAAAGGCATATTAAAGAAACTTTATGGAAAATTTAGAGAGCTATCAAAGACAAAATTGGACAAATTGAAAATATTTGGGTCTATTGACAAGCTAAGGGAGAAAATAGGAGACTGTTGGCTAAATAAAGGCTGTTTCTGATTCAAATGGAGCGACAGGGCGTGGAGAGTGAATAAGGAAAAGCATTGACGGTTTTCCTTTAGAATGGACTATTTCCCAGCCACAGAGAGTGTCAGTCCTTAAACAGCATTAACTCTGCCTCTTGGAAGTTAGACTGTGTGGCTCTGAAGTTAACCAGATTTGAAGTCAGATATTTAGCGGCTGTTACTTTACCTCCAGGGGAGATGAGAGACTTCTGTGAGAGCTGAGAGAAGGCTGTAGTCCTGCTTCTCCCTGGTAATCTTGGCTCGGGAGGGTGTGTGTTGGCGCAACTGCCAGAGCAGGAATGGAGCCAGTCACTGTAGGTGGAGGGACATCAAGTCTCTGGCTAGTTTACACAGTGGATCCATCCTCCACCCGGTTTGATTATCTCAAGTCCTGGTGACCACCACTGAGGTGGTAGACCCTAATGTGTCAGACTGAAGCAGGTGACTGACCAAGCCACAAGGGAAGGAAGGATGGAAGGCCTTCCAGAGGGCACTGATGCAGGAGGTAGCATGCTCTAGGGCCTCAACACAGATGTCCACGGTGGGAATTCTGTTCCGGTTGGAGAAAAAAATCTTGAGCAAATGATAATCCTTATAGGTTCCAGGGAGCCTCCTGAGACTGAGACCACTCCCTGAGGTAGTGAAGGACTCAGATCTTGCAGACCGTGTGAAACCCACCTACATCTCCTTCTACATGTTCTCCTATATAGGGTTTTTAAAAAAGGTTTATTTTCTTTATTTTATGTGTGAATGTTTTTCCTGCATGCATGTTTGTGTACCATGTATGTGCTGTGTGTCCGCAAAAGTCAGAAGAGGGTGTCAGATCCTATAGAACTAGAATTATGGTTGGTCACTTGTGAACGGCTGTGTGGGTGCTGGGAACCAAACCCAGGCGTCTGCAAGAACAGCCAGTGCTCTTAACTGCTGAGCAGTCTTTCCAGCCTTCAAACCTCCTCTTTCCTATCCTTCCATTTTGCAGTTGCAGTGATATTATGATTTCAACCTAACTTTGGGAAATTATATGCAAAGAAAAGTATTTTGACGGATCTCTTATGAACAGAGTAGGAAAATCGGGCTAAACACATGTATTAATAAGTTCTTCAAGAATTAGCTTTTAAGGGAGGAGCGGGCTTTGTAAGCAGCATGAAGTGTTTGCACGTGGTGGGTGCTGCTGCTCATCTGTGTACTCAGGGAAGCTGGGCAGCCTTGGCATTGTTCCCTTGTTCTCATTGCTTTGTACAACATATCTTCACAGAAAGCACCAAGCCCAACTTCACCGCAGACCACGTCTGACTCAGCACACACTGAAAAATAACACCCCCCCCATGTAAGAACTGTTTCTAGTATCTTTAACTCAATAAGAGGCAAAAAAAAGTTGGAAATATATTTATGCTGGGGTACATAAAACTCAAGCTGCCTGATATTTTCAGGGTCTCCATGAGAGGCGATATTAGGTCTGGGGAAAGCTGAAGTCACGGGATGCAAACAGAAAAACTGTCTTTCTCCTGGAGCTTCCCCTGATCTGTGGAGAGGTGAGGTGAGATGGTCACGGTCGGGCCGTCTTCAGACTGTTGGCCTTTGCTGCAACAGGACAGCAGTACAGTGTCATTGCTCTGCCCGTACACCAGGCTGGGCCATGTTTGCCCCCACAGTCCTGTTTACTCTGCCCAAGGAGCTGGCCTCCCAACCCCCAGCCCCACTCGAAAGGTATTTATCATCTTCAGGCACTGTGATTATTGACCAGAAAAAAAATATACTAGTGGCTCTGGCAGCCAGCCAGGACAGCTCCCTAGCTAACTCCTCCACTTTGCATCTGTTCTCTGACCTCTTTAGAGCACCGAGTTGCCATGTGCACTTTCTCTTCGGGCTGTAAAAAATAAAAATACACACACACACACACACACACACACACACACTCCACAGAGCTTAACAGAAAACAAGTCTGTGCTTGTGGGAGCCTGGGCCGGCCAGGGAAGCAAGGCTGTGGTGGCTGCTGGTCATGGGCTTTCTCTTTTCTACCCTGCCAGATGGTTTCCACCTCCATCTCAGTTCCAGAATGCACCCAGGGCTAGCAGCCTGCCTACCCAAGTGACATCTGTGTTTCTAGGAGGGCAGTCTTTGGCACCTCCCTTCTCCTCCTGCTTACTCCTAAAAGCCTATACCAAGGCACTCCTATGCGTCATTTGTGCTTACAGCAATTCCAAGAAGACACTAAGTCACTTGGCTTTCTGAGCCCAAGATTAGCCACACTTCCACTCCTGGCTGCGGTAATGGATCTGGGTGCTCTGTGGGGGCCATGTGAACTGAGGCTCTTAGGCCTGTCTCCTCACTTCCCAGAGTAGCTCTGGTCTCCCCGCCTACAACATTCAGAGCTGCTGCATTTGCTGAGCTGTCAGTCCCGTGAATTAACACGGGAAACTGTCACCTCCGTGAACAAAGTGTGTCCTAGGGACTGCTTGCAGAATGAATGAATGAGTGAGTGGCGTGTCTCGTGAGCCCTCCCATATTCAGAACAGCTTCTGACAGTTTCTCAGCATGTTGACCAAACCCTGACAATGGCACAGGTTCCGTCCTCCTAACTTTAGGGTCGTCCTTCATCCCCTGTCTTTACAGCGGGTTCTGGTCCTTTGCATCCCTCTGCAGACTGAACCAAGGCAGCTGCTTTTCCACTCTGGTCCTTTCCCAGTTGAATCCCTGCTTTTATCCTTCCAAACCTCTCTACCTGGCTCAGAGCCAGGGAGCCTCTAAGTCACACGCAGAATTTCCATGACAGTAAACAGACTAAAAATCTCAAAACTTCTCCACCTCCAAAGAGTCTTTTCCAACCCCTTGTGCCTGGCAACATTCTTCCCACACCCCACTCCAATACGGGTCTGTGGAAGGTCAATGACTCCTTTAGAAATAAAGGCAGTAGTGGCCGGGTGCCCGGCTTGAACCTGCTGACGGTGCAGTTCTCTGCATCCAGCCCCCTGCTCTCCACTGAAGCCCTGCAGCGGCTTTTCTCTAAGGTCTGCAATCTATTATACTACAGTTAACTGCCACATTCAAATGTAAAAACAGATCCTTGGATCAACACCCTATAAAAAGCCAAGAAAAATGTGGTAGTGTTCTTTCCCAGCTTGAGCCAAGGGCTTTGCAAGAGAAGAATCCTGGGCCAGAGGCAGCCAGGTGCCCAAGCCGGTTCCCTGTAACTCTGGCAGGTCCAAGTCCCCGCAAACTGCAGTGCTTCCAGGCATTGGCACCCTCCCTGGCTAGATGAGGAGCGAGAGCCGCCATCGGAGCAGTCACCGAAATACTGTTAGCCAAGCAGGGCTCTGGCAAGGTGCCTTTAAGCAAATTTATTCAGTCCAGCTCCCTGCTTGGTCCCAGTCTGGACCAGATCATGCTGGAAGATGGCTCCTGAAGACCGCTGCTCAAAACCCACCACCTCGCTAAAAGACAAGTGCTTTCTTGAAGCATCCCGGCTGCAGCACCAAAGCCCGGCTGTGCTGAAGCTCGCATTTTCTGCCTCCTTGACATGGCTTGCCATCACTGCACAATACGAAGGGGAATTGTTGTTCAGAAAGATCACAGGGTCTTTGGAAGAAAGATATTTTTGTTCTCTTTGCTGTTAGCTCATCACCTTTCTCCCAAGTCTTGGCTCTGTCTTCTACTCCAAGGAGCCTTGGAGTAGTAAGCACACAGTCAGGAATAGTCTACAAGCCAGATTTAATCCCTAATCCATTTTGCCAGGCAGTTGCTACTGCTGGGCCAATCTGGCAATAGCCACATCCCTCTCCTCATGCCTATAGATTGGTGTTCATCTGGTATCTTCTTGACTGCTTCACCTGTTGGCCATTATCTCTTGAGGTCCCTCCTGTGCCTCTGGTGATTTAAGAAGGACATGATAACCTGGGAACGAGTCTTTGCCTTTCAGAAAGCAGCCAGCCTGCTTTTCTCTCTGAGTATGAGGAAGTGGACTCCACAGGGTAGCAGCTTGCTTTAGTCTCATCACAGCCAATGAGACTTCTTTTTCTCTGGTTTGTGAGCTCATGTGCCTCTAGGTATACATTTATTGGGACAAACACCCATGGGTGGTATATATGTGCACACATAGGTAATACCACTCTCAAACTCAGTTTTTAAAAACAGCCTTCTTGACGTAGAACCCATAAACAACAGACACACATACTGTGTGCAGTCTGCTGGGTTTGGGCACATTGAGACTGTTGATATCAATGATCCCATTATGCAAATAAATGTTCTAGCTCATCCCAAGGTCCAACGTGGTTTGGTGGTAAGAGCACTTACACAAATGAGATGTACTTCTGCATACGTGTTTAAGTTCACAGCACTGCATTAACTACATTTTCAGCAGAAAAACATATATAGATAGAAATTTAATGCCCCATTTTCCCTCTTCACCTGTTTTTCAATAAACATCTGGGTTGTTTCTATATATTGACCATTATATATAATACAGACAAAAGGGGAAGCAATTTCCAGAATAGTTTCAGTCATGGGAAGACTTAAGAAGGGGAGAACTGTCAAAGGTATGCTGCCTGCTGCTTGGTTTCCTGACATTGGCTTTGGGGACTTGAGGGAAAGCTTTAACTCTAACATATCCCTACTCAGGTCTGCCCAGAGCCTGGCTCTCACTCTCACCTGTTCGGGTGACCCTTCTGGACTGTGCTGTCTGAAGAAAGTTTCCTAGCACCCATTCCTGTCATTTTCTCCTGTTTGTCTTCAGGCCGAGTTCCGCACCTGAAATGATTTCATCTATGCCTGTTGACTTCCTGGACTTCTTCTAAAGGAATAGAAGCTGTGTGAGGAAGAGGACTATGCATGCTGTTTTAGTGTGGTGTTTTCAGGTGCTTAGAATACTGTCTGGCATATAGTAATTCCTCAATAAAGAATTGTTGAACGGCCTAGTGAGTGAATCCTCCCTGGCTGCAAGGCAGGCTTCCCTGCTAGGGTAATCACCAGATGGCAGGTCAGAAAGACATAGTTCAGGGGAAGGTTCTGGAGGCTCCATCTCTCTCTGATAATCTGTATGTTGTTAAGGATTACCAAGGGAGGATTTTTCTTCAGTGGTACAGCCACAGGTGAGAGTCCCATAATCCTGTGAATGGCTTCTCAGCCATGCTCTTGGAAGCATCCCTAATTAAACTCATTGAGAAACACACACACACCCCAGTTTTGCCCAACTGTTTTCTTCTTCTGTTTCTCCATTTGGGCCCTTCAGTGCCTCCCACAATCAGCCCTGAGAAGTCCAGCTTTTTGATCTATGTAACAAGTGCTGAACCCCTGGTCCCTCTCATTCTGGCTTTCCCAACCATTTCTGATGATGCAGACTGGTCACTGTGTTTACAGACAGGCTGACACACTCTTGCTAAGCCTGTTCCCTGACTGTCTGACTAGCTGCATTAAGATGTCAACAGCTAGAGCACGCCACACCCACAGGGCACTATAGCCTCTGGTCTGAGTAGTTTAGGCCTGTCCTAACTCCTGGAGAAGCTGCTGCCTGGCTCAAGTGCCCTCGCAGCTTCTGCTTCTCACTTACTTTCGAAAAAGCAGGCTATGTCTGTGGCTTTTCTTCTGGCTCATAGTTGGCATTTTCTCTCTGAAGGCAGCAAGGTCAGCTGGCCTGGGTTCAGTGGTTTTCACTTTCTAGTCTGGGTGGACAGCTTTACCCTCCCTGGGAACCCTATCTAATTAGCCTCTTCTAAGTTTCTTCAGTTCTCTGGGCCACCACAGTGTGACTTTCCTTGCTCCTCTGCAGTATCTCCATCATACCCAGGAGTACCATCTTTGGTGTGTGTGTGTCGCGGGGAGGGGTGGTTGAGTGCTGTTTCTTTTTTATATAAGATATACCACTTACGGTACACTTTCTATGTGCCAACCTTTTTTTTTTCTTTTTATCACTCCCTCTGATCTTATTTGGTTATCTTTTTGGTTCGTTTTTAATTAATTAATTAATAGTGCATTGGTGTTTTGCCTGCATGTATGTCTGTATGAGGGTGTCAAATCCCCTAGAACTGGAGTTAAAGACAGCTGTGAGATGCCATGAGGGTGCTCCTTGATAACACCTCAGATCAGCCTAGATGCCATTTTTCTTCCAGGAGTTGAAACCAAGCATGGGTACCTAGAAGGACCACCCTCTGCCACCCTTCCTCTGGTCTCTGTACTATATTTGAATCCTTGTTGTGTCAGTCACAGTGCCTGGCAACTATGCAAGCATTATTTCTATTCAACTGCTAGAACCAGTACCAGTCGGCGAGTCCCAGGGAAGCTAAGCAGACCATGCTCAGCTGGAGTGGCCTGTATGGAATCCACATACTGTCCCAAGTCTGAAGCTTGCTCCTTTCCCAAGATGTTTTAATTTTCTGAGTGCAGGTAGAATTGCTTCCATCCCCTCTTTGATAATACAGCAGCAAAGGCCCTTTGTAGTCTAGCAAAGGCCTTAAAGAAAATGTCAGTGATGACATTCCTTGTAAATTTAAAGACTGTGCTGGTCTAGATGGAGGCTGTGCTTCAGACAAGACTTGTTTCATGATGTAGGGTGTGAGGTCAGACACCAAGAAGGACCTGAGAAGGAGATGGTATTTTCCCAGTTCACAGTACAATGCATATTTCTGCATAGTCGCTCTGGATGAGGTCATTGCTTGGTTGATAGAGCAGCCTCTTCTCTGAGTGTCGTGAGTGACCACGCATTGTCCTGTGAGAAGGGGGGCCACCAAGGCTGGAACTCTCCACAGGATCACTTTGGAGTCAGGAAACAATAGTCAGAATTGGAATCTTTGAGATCGCTGGTCATCTAAAATGATATTTTTGTGACAAGAGAGGCATTTGTGACAGTGTCTGCCCTTTCCTCATGGCACCTCTAAGCACAGGCTGGGTGGGCACCATGTGTGGCACTGGCCGACTTTGGGTGCTACTGTCTCCTGCTTCCATTGAGAACAGGCAGTGTTTTCTCAAACACATGGAAGTGTTGATAGCAAAGGAGATGTGTGCTGGGCCAGCCCTCTGTGCTTGTTGGCTTTGTTTGTTTTCCGTTGATGGAGAACTCATTGCGTCTCCTTGAAGTAGGTCTTTTGATTTGAGAAAACATGAGTCTTAGTGCTCTGAGGGTTGGAGGAGGTAGCCAGACTGGAGAGAAGCTGTTACTAGAATTACTGGAATTGCCTGAGAGGCATTCATAAGTCAGAGCTCACCTTCCCTTCTCTCTGCAGAGACCAAATCTTCAGCAGCATCACTAACTGTCATGAACTACTAATGTTTCCTGTAGAAATGTTGGGTGCAGTCACTGGATATACAGAGTAAGTAAAAGCCTGAAAATTTACTGTTGTAGTTTTTACAGCTCTAAAGGTAACACTGGTCAAGAACGACACATAATTGTCACAAATAAATGACAGGTGACAACTACTTAATGTAGGGTGAGATGGTTGGTTTTGATAGCCTGCTTGACAGCGGTTTAGAATTGCTTAGGATATACACCCCTATCCAACTTGACAGTGGCTTAGAATCATCTAGGAGATACACCCCTAGCTGACTGGACAGTAATTTAGAATGGCCTAGGAGTTACATCCCTAGCTGACTTGACAGTAATTTAGAATGACTTAGGAGATACACCCCTAGCTGACTTGACAGTAATTTAGAATGGCCTAGGAGATACAACCCTAGCTGACTTGACAGTGATTTAGAATCGCCTAGGAGATACACTCCTAGTCAACTTGACAGTGGTTTAGAATCACCTAAGGGATACACCTCTGATTATATGTGTGATGGATTCCTGCAGATTAGCTGAGAGGACAAGACCCATTCTTAGAGTGGATGGTACTTTCCAGTGGTGGTGTAGATAGAAATATGTCTGGGGAAACAAACAAACAAACAAACAAGTTATCTGAACGTCTTCCCAAACAAGGGTGTCTATAGTGGCAGTTTCTACCACTGCCATGCCCTGCTAATTTCAGTGATGCTCAATTAATAAAAACTCAGGGAGAGAAATTGGTGTTCAACCTGAAGACCCGAAAAAGTAAAGCAGCCAGCCACTGGCTCTTACCTCAACCTCAGTCTGAAATGGTGATCCTGCCTCCAGGAATCTCAGAATGAGACTGTGTCTGAGAGCTGTCTCCTCCTGTTTTATAATCCTCTCTAGGTCTGGGATTAAAGGTGTGCACCACCATGATTAAAGGCATGCACTGCCTGGTTTCTATGGCAACTAGTGTGGCTACTGGGATTAAAGGTGTGTGTTAGTGTTACCTGGTCTGTAAAGCTGACCAGTGAGACTGTTTTACTCTCAGATCTTCAGGCAGGCTTTATTTATTAAAACACAATTGAAATGCCACTACGCTTCAGACTCCAGCTTCTTTGTTTTTCCAATATAGGCTGAAGCCCAGAAAGTGTCCTTGAGTTTTCCAGGCCTTCACTGCCAGATTAGAACTGCTTAGCGCTGAGAAGACACTGAGTTCTCAGCCTTCCAGCACACAGAGGCCTTTATTGAACGATGCAACCCCTATCCTATAAGCCAGTGGTTTTCAGCCTTCCTAATGCTGCAGCCCTTTAATAAACCTCATGTTGTGGTGACCCCCAACCATAAAATTATCTTCATTGCTATTTCATAACTGTAATTTTGCTGTTATGAAAGTAATGTAAATATTTTTTACATTAGTAATATGTAATTAGATAGAAATAGAGGTTTGCCAAAGGAGTCACAGCCTACAGGTTGAGAACCACTTCTACAAGCAACCCTTCTCTTATTTTATACACACACACACACACACACACACACACACACACACGCATTCAGTCGTAGAGAACCCTGCTTAGTAAGGAGATCAAGGAATGCCGTCTTCCTCTTGGGAAGGTCTGTAGTACTGTGTCATTCAGCAGTTACAATTGCTGGACCTCAGTACTTTGGCTTCCAGGTGGACACAGACCCAAAGGCTGCTACTTTTGGCAGGCCTTGAGGGTCCACACAAAGTAGACACACAAATTTGCATGACAATATGTAGTGTGCCATGGTGGGAAAACTCAAAGCACAATGGCTTGGTATGGCTTTTGGCATTGTTAAGATGTGCAGGCAGAGTCTGTAGACTTTGTGGACAGTGACAAAGGAAGAGGAACCAGCAGCAGAGGAACCTTGGCACTGAGAACTGTGCATACCGAGGCTGGCAGATTGGTTTGCAGTGTGTGGGAATTCTTTAAAGATGCCTAGAAATGGGGCATGTGGGAGGGGAGGGAACTACTGTCACCCAGGCGAATGTCACCAGTTGTCATAGAACACTCTTGGTTGCATAGGCAATGATGCTGACTAACATGTAGATGGCTGGTGAAAGAGATCAATGTCTTGGGCTTGACCTGTGCAACTCTTATGCCATCAGGGTACAGAGTGGCTGATGCTGGCATTGAGCCACGGTGCCAGGGCTGTTCCTGGTGCATTGCCACCAGATTATTTTTCCAGAAGTTTCCTTAGAGCCATCCAACCCATTTTCTTAGTATCTTCTGTCCTTAGCCACTTCATCTTTTCTTTTTCTTAGTTTATATCTGTCACTCTGGCAATGTTTCTGCGTTAGTGCTGTTTTCAGACAAGGAAGGATTTAGAAGGAGAAGCAGCTGTCAGAGGCTTTGCCACTGCTTTGCCTTTTCATAAAGGAGTTATGACTTTCCAGGCTTCCCTCCAATTTCTGATCTGTGCTCAGAGGACTGGAGCTTTCAGAGGAATCTCCTCCTAAAAAACTGCTGATGCCATTCTGAGATGTGCCAACAGCAATCAATACAGTCTGCTGTCACTTAGATCACCAGCACAGTCAGTGGGCTGGAGTGAGCAACTTAGGTGTTCCTTTGAGGACAGTAGCAGAAAGCAGGTGTGGGATTGAGATAGCTTTCATGAGGGTCACCACTGGGTGCAGACAGGCAAGGCAAAAGTGTAGGACCAAATGCCCATTAAGAGCATCTAAACTGAGTGCCGTGCCCAGAGTAGGTAAGGAAAGAGAACAAACTTTGTGCTCAGCCTGAGGTGAGCATGTCATGGTTTGAACACCAGTCAACAGTAAGCTGCGTTCTTTTGTCTGTCTCTTTGGTGAGAAACAGAGCTGTAACTAAACCTGTCTCATACTGCTGCTATGAAAATCAGAAGTGATTCAACTGCATGATATGGCTAGTGTCTGTGACCCCAGTACTTAGTCAGCTGAGGCCAAAGAGTCACCATTAGTTTGAGGGTAGCCTGGGCTACACAGTGAGTTTGAGACCAGCCTGGGTACAGAAGGAGACACCGTGATAACAGATCTTAAAGCCTGATACATAACTGTGAATCATTTTTTTAATTTGCCTTGTATATTTAATGTGGGATTTCCCTCTGTATGCTGTGAATATCATTGGTTATAAAGGAGCTGCTTTGGACCTATAGCAGAGCTATAGGGGAACAGAGCTAAGTGGGGGAAAAATAAACTGAATGCTGGGAGAAAGAAGGGTAGAGTGAGAGAGAAGCCATGTAGCCTCCAGCAGAAACAGACTTGGATGGAACTTTAGCTGGTAAGACACAGCCATGTGGAAATACACAGATTAATAGAAATGGATTAAATTAAGATGTAAGAGTTAGGCAGTAAGAAGCTAGAGCTAATGGGTCAAGCAGTGATTTAATTAATACAGTTTCTGTGTGATTATTTGGGGGCTAAGTGGCCAGAAACTAACTAGTGGCCCTCCTCCAACAACAAATTGGCACCCACGTGGCCAACTAAAATCCACTTAAAAACCTGAGAGAGCTTGAAAAGGAATTCTAGACACAAAAATACAGAGTTTAACACAGCTTCTTGCTGTTTGCTGGCAGTGTAACACAGTTCCTTTAAGAGAGGTTTTCCTGACTCAGCAGTAGTGAAAAAAAGCCATGCCATTTTGAAATGCCGGCTTTCTGGACCTTGCTGCCAGTGCAATCTCTGGCTCTTTCAGGACACCAAGCATTTGAATGGGGTTTGTGAGCAATATGGTATGGCTTGCTTGGTGGCAACATGGACTGGATGTGTGCCTAGAGATGGGGCAGTGTGCATGGGTCTCAGAGGCAACAAGCAGCTCCATTATGCTGGGCTGGGTGGGGCAAGCAGACAGTACCATATTACCCCTAGCAATGATGCAGCTTAAGTTTTTAAGAAGCGCTTAGCATTTTAAGAAGCACTCCTGGACAGTAAAGAATTACAGATACACAATAGTACAGATTTAGACAAAAAAAAACTCTAAATGAGACACAGTGTGTTTAAAAAATGCACATAGGCTTGGGATGGATTGTACACAGAGAGTCTGAATTATGTATATTATTGTGTTGTCTTTGAATTTTTTGACTGTGAAGGAGCTAAGTGACCAACATATATTCTTTAAAGGTATCTTGACTTCAGAATTTTAGTCTAAGGATATGGTGCTTAGGAAAAGA
>LOEQ01001901.1:273252-296450 GCA_001685075.1 Bramus lutescens
TATAATATTACCTAAGTAAACAGAAAGTGCATTGTAAGCAACTTCCAAAACTCTTGAATTGACAGAAACATCTTGCTTCTTGGACAGTCACCCAAAGTTCTTCTGTACCATTGGAGCATCCATCTTCAGCCTATAATCTCGTAGTATTCAGCAGACTTTTCCATGAAACAGGAAATTTCAAAGACAGTTTCATCTCTATTGGCAGTTTGTCAGTCACTTTCTTCTGTGTCCTGCAGAATGTCTGGCAGACTCATTCATGAAGCAGGAACCCCGAAGGATCATCTCACTTTTAAACAAGTTCAGCAGTCATTTCTCTGTGGGTCTTGCATGTCCAGTTCATACAGCATATCAAGAAGTCCAGGCAAGAGCAGTTTCTTGCCCAAATGGCTAACAATCTCCATAAGGAGCCTCTTCAATGCCCATCTTCCTCTTGAAGTAATTGGTGCTGCCAGGAGCAGATGTGTCTCATTGTCACGAAAAGTCCTAACTTCTTAAAATATTTTAAATGCCATATTCTGAAGGTCTCTGAAAGTTTTAAAGAATACATATCTAATTGAAATATATCTCTATACATCTAGAAAACTTAACTAACATGACTACAAGCTTGAATATTATAGAGACTCTCTATTAACCTATATTTCTTAATTATACATTACATTCTAAATGGCTGTACAAATACAATACCTTAACCAAGAGCAGAAATATATATATATATATAACACAAAATTGATCTTAAATTTGAATCAACAAACAAAGACCCATACCAATACAAAGTTTTCATCTCTATAGCATACCCTCCTTTAAATGTAAACAAACATTTCTAAACAATATTTGGGAATTTAGGCTCTCCAAACTGCTTCCTGCTGTTTATTGGGTGGAATAATTTTTGAGGGTCATTCACAGTGACCTTTCAGGGGGATCTTGTTCCATCAAACCACTTAAATCTGGAAGGAATCCACAGGTTCTCATCTTCTGTGGAAACAGAAAAAGGAACCTCTTTTCCAAAGCAACATATCCTTAGACCCATATTTTGAAGTTAAGACACCTTTAAACTATATATGTTGTTTTAGCTTAGCCGACTGTACAATGAAATGTCTCTCTGTATTTAGCTTCTTCACAGTCAAAAACTTCATAGAAAATACAATAGTATACATAATCCAGACTCTCTGTGTATATTCTATCATTACATGGCTTATTTGTTTTTACCCTATTACTTTTTAATATTTATTTTATTATCTTTACTCCTTTAATTTGTGACTGTCTGTACTCTCTTTAAAGAATTTGTTTTAGTTTTTTATAAACCATTTACTTCCTTTTATAACTCTCTATACTCTTTTTTTCTCTCTCCCATTGTGTCTTATTTAGAGGTCTTTTATGTCTGAATATGTCCTATTGTTTATCTGTAATCCTTTTTGACCAGGACCACTTCTTAAAATGTTAAACAACTTGGCTAGTAGTAAGGCTGCTTTGCCTTTTGGCTCTTCCCAGTCCAATACTCTGCTCACAAACCCCATTTAAATGCTCTGTAGCCAGACCTCCCAAAAGAGTTAGAGCCATTTGTTCTGGTGAACCAGGATGCCATGGTTTGAAACCATGTTTTTTTTTTCTACTGTTGAATCAGGAAGACCTTTCTTAAAGGTGCTGCAGCATGCTGCCAGCAAGCAGAGTCCATCCAAAACAAAAAGTTTGGCTAAACTTGTTTTGTAGTGTCTAGAATTCCTTTCCAAGCCCTTTCAGGTTTTATGTGGACTTAGCTAGCACATGTTGGAGCACCAATTTGTTGTAAGAGGGTGCTTGTTTGTTCCCAGCAGCTCAGCCCTGAGATAATCACACAGAACTATATTATTTGCAATACTGTTTGGCCAATGGCTTAAGTGTATTTCTGGCTAACTCATATCTTAAATTAACCCATCTCCATTAATCTATGCATTGCCATATGGCTGTGGCTTACTGACAAGATTCTGGCTGATGGCTTGCATCTGTCTCCGGCAGCGGGTCCATGACTTTTCTTGACTCTGCCTTCTTTCTCCCAGCATTCAGTTTAGTTTTCTCCACCTAGCTCTANCCTAGCTCTACTCTACCCTATCACAGGCCAAGGCAGATTCTTTATTTATTAACCAATAAAAGCAACACATATACAGAAAGACTTCCTATATTAGTCTTTGTCATTAACCACAACCTTCATGGTTCCACCATCACTTTCCAGATCAACAATAAGCACCTGCATTCAAGAGCAGTGGGCCTGTGCCATTGCAGTTCAAGGCTGCTCTCTCTCCCCAGGATATACCTGCTTCCTCAAGCCAAACCTTAAGAGCGTTCCTCTGTCTAGTCTTGTTATGATTATGTTCCTATGTTCTTCTGACTAATCGCATGGGGTCTTCTGACTGAGTCTTTCTTCATACCCAAAAGCTCTCTTTCAGGAGAAAAACAGCCCATCCAGAACATTTTCCAAGTGTCCTTAGGGCATTACTGAAATGCTTCTTTGAGTTTAGGCCTTAAAGGTTCTCTTAGCTGCTCTAAGTCAGGCTGTGTCCTAGATGTATGCTTTAATTTTCATTTGTATGCCACGCTTGTGATGTGGATATTAATATCTAGTTAGAGGATGAAGCAGATCAGAATAATTTAAATTAAGTTAAAGTTTCACAACTAGAAAACGAGAAAGCAGCTGCTCTATTTTCCCCTGCACAGACTGTCGTGATTTAGCTTTGCTGAGGAGTCAAGAATGTGGCTAGTGGCAAATGAAGCATCACTATAAGCTGATGTTGCTAGGGAGTGCAGCATGGTGGTGACTTCCACCAGGATGCAAGGGAAGGACCCGCTGGAGACAAACTCAGCTTCTCTGTGAGATGTGCTTGGGGAGGGGTTTGTTAGATATGTTGAGAATTTTTTTTTACAATTTATTTGGAGATATTTGCAGAAGAGAAGAGAAGGCACTGAGGAGACACCATGGAGGATGAAATGGGAACTGTGTACACCGCATTCACCCTCTGCTCAACCATGCTGAGCCCAGTGATATTTCAGCGCTCATAATGGGTGAGTCTAGCTGGCAGATGTTGCTCTCCTTGGGGTTAGCTCATTTTATTCATCCCTATAAGATACTCACAGACCACTCCTAAAATAATAATATTAGTATCCTCAGAGAGGAATAAACTATGTCCAGTGTGTGGTCTGGATGATGGCACCAAGGGCTGGACTGGAACACCTATTCCAGCATCTCATACACAGACACATTTGCCTTTTGGTCCATTTCCTTACTTCTTTCTCTACCAGGGTGGCTTCTAGCTGGGTCAAGGCTGGGAGAAAGGCTTCTCTGAACACACCCTTAGACAAGAGCTCTCCATTGTGTCTAAGACCTGGGTTGCTAACGACAGAGGACAGATCTGGAAGGCCACCACAGACCATCAGACCAGGAGCTCTCAGACCCCTTCTCTGGAACCTTTTAAGCCCTGTGTGATGGTGGCTGGAGGGTGGCATGAGGCTGGCAAATGTAAGACACTGTCCATCTTCTTGTCTCTGCTTCTGCAAAGGCAGTTCATTTATACACACAAGCCTCCGACCTCACAAAACTTAGTTCTCCCTTTTCATGTAGTAGATGGACACCAATATTTACAGACATGAAGTGGCCTGTCCCATTGGTTACGGAGGCTGAATAGGAACCGGCCGTCAGGGCCTTGGTGATACCATTTTGTACTAAATTGCAGGGCCACTGTCTTTGGGATTATATCCTTGTCATTTTCAATCTCCCCCAGAGGTCGTCGGCACAGAATATTTGTGTTTTAAGAGGAACTAGGGCTTCATTCTTTCTTCTCTGCCCTCCTGCTCCTTTACTTCTCCTCTTCACACCCCTTCTGATCTTTCTTCCTGCCCTTCTGACTTGAGTGGAGTTTCTATCCAAACCTCTCTTGCTTTAGTGCGGATGAAGAATGCGTTCAGGGGACTCCATTTATACCAAGGTTACTTCCTAATCCATTACCCCACTGCTCCACCCCCTGGCATTTTAGTGAGTAAATACAAGGTGGCATTATGAGGGTACCAGGAAGGGGGATACTGACTGTGTGAGTAGACAGTAAGGGAAAAGCTAGACCATCCCCAGGAGCAGAAATTCCCCAATATCCCCTGGTGCAGGAGAATTATCTGTATTCTGTCAATCATGTATTTTAATAAAACACTGATTGGCCAAACAGGAAGTATAGTCAGGTAAACCAGACAGAAAGTAGAACAGGAGAATGCTGGAAGGGAGGAAGCCCANCTACAAGAGCTAATAAGAAGAATGAGCTAATGGGCCAATCAGTTTTATAACTTATGGAGATCTCTGTGTGATTTTCTTTGGATCATGCTGGCTGTGGGGTACTGGGCGGGACAGAAAGCCCAACAAGCCAGCCCTTCATGTTACAATCTCCAAACTGGCTCCTTCCCTTTCTTCTTCTAACACCTGCATTGGCCAGAGGCCTCTTCCCTACTGCTTAAATCAGTTACTAAGCCCCTGAAATCAGGAAGTTGAAATGCCTGAAAAATGTGGAGTCTGCAGTGTTATACAGAAGTCAAGTTCAAAGGCAGCCTGCCTGTTGTGACCTGCATGCAGGTTCTCAGTTCCTGGTGATGGCAGCAACATCTGTGGCAAATGCAGCAAGAGAAGAACAGCTTGCAGCTTAGGGTGCAGGCCTTGGCAGGCATGAGGTAGGAGAAAGGCTTTAGACACTCAAAGACCTGAGGTGTTGAAAACTTCCTTAGCTGTGTGTCTTGGGGATGGTGGGGACCATCTTTGTTGGTTATGGAGGTCAGGTAGTTTTCTGTGTTCTTTTTCTGAGTTCGCCTATCAATGGTACTCAAGCATGAGCCGGATTAACAATTGCTGCAAAGGGATGAACGGTGTTAAACAATGGAAAGACCGGATGCAGTTAGGGGCCTGCAATACCTAAAAATTTCCATAATAATTACTGTGTTTGCAACACTTTTTAAAAACTTTCTCTTGAGGATACATGTATGCCAGGATTCAGGGTCCAGGCAATTTTCCTCAAACTGAAGAAATAAGGTAAACAAACACACCAGAAATAACAAGGACTGAATTATGTTATTTTGGAAGCTGATAGCTTCATGACCATAATTTTTCACCTGCTTATTAAATAGTTCTGATTTTCAGCTCTATTTAACAATGACTTTATTGCTTACCAATTGTGTTAAGTATAGTGTGGAATGTAGTAGCCCAGCATTATTTCATGAGCATATGCTTAGAAAGACCTTATTTCAGACTCTAACCATGTTATTTATTGGTTGCTTGATTTTAAAGAATAATCTAGAATCTCAGTTTCCTTATCTAAAATGGAGATAATAATATTCATTTTTAGAATTTTGCTAAAATTATATCTAAATGTATGAGAATGTTTAATGTACATTGAATTAATGTTTTAATTATCTTAATAATTGTAAAATTTTCCAGGCAATGATGGTGGACACCTTTTACAGGACTTGGGAGGCAGAGGCAGGCACATCTCTGAGTTTGAAGCCAGCCTGGCCTACAGAGCGAGTTTCAGGACAGCCAAGGCTACCCGGAGAAACCCTGTCTCAAAAAACCAAAAAAACAAATGAAAAAAGAATTGCAAAAATGATAGAACTGAAGGTATCATCATTCCTACCTCTAAAATACAATTTTAGTATTATATCCCACAAATATTTATAAGGGAGAAGGAAGTGTGAGGGTCAATTTCAGCTGTAGGTGTGACACACCTAACATTGCCCACGAAGAAAGCCTCAAAGAGAGAGTGTCTAGATCAGGGTGGCCTGTAGGTGTGCATGTCTGTGGGAGCCGGTCTTATTATGTTGAATGACGTAAGAAGTCCCGACCACTGTGAGTGGCACCATTCCCTGGGCTTGAGTCCTGGAATATAGTAGCCTAGAGAAGGTGAGCTGAGTGATAGGCATGCATGCACTCATTTCTGTCTCTTCTCTATCCTCTGGGTTTGGCTTGACAGCTTTAAGTTCCTGCCTGATTTCCCCACAGTGATGGACTGTAACCTGGGATTGTGAGTTGAATAAACTGTTTCTCCACTAAAACTGCTTGTGTTGGAGTGTTTTATCATGGGGGGGGGGAGAAAGAAAAGAAGGAAGAAAGGAGGAAGGGAGGAAGGAAAGAAACTAAGACAGAAAGGAAGAAACTAAGACAGAAATCAAAAACTGAAAAAAGTCATCAGGTATAGGCCACTTAAATTTGAATTTGTGTCTTTATTAGTTTAAGGACAGTAAATTTTGTATATTTTTGCAAGAGAAGATCTATACCAATAACTACATGCAGATTCTACTTCTGGATGATTTTCTCTTTGCCCAGTAGACCCAGAGTACGCAGAGACTCAGAGGAACTTGAAAATTGTTGCAAAGGAAAACAAAATCCCTCTGCCCTTGGTGGATGGCCCTCCAACACACCCAGGGTATCCTCTTCCAGACTGTCAGGGAAAGCCACAGAAACCATCTTGTGATTTGAATGAGAATGGCTCCCACAGGATCAGAGGACCCTGAATGTTTGTTCCCCAGTTGGTGAAACCTTTAGGGAAGGATTGGAAGCGTGGCCTTGTTGGAGGGCACTTGTCACTGGGGTGGGTAGGCTCTGAGTGTTCAGAAGGTCCTGCCATTCCAAATCTCTGCCCCACAGTTGTGTGTCAAGTTATGAGCTCTCAGCTGCCGCTCCAGTGCCTTGCCTGCCTGCTGCCTTGCTCTCCACCGTGATGGTCTGAACTCTAACCTTCAGGAACTCAATAAACTCTTTATTCTGTGCTTCCTTGATCATGGTGCCTTATCACGACAGCAGAAAAGTAACTAAAACACAACTCAGACTAGCTAAGCAAACATGATGTGCATAAGACCTTAAAGAGCTTCTGCAATATCCTTGAAGAAATTGCCCAGGATTAGGATAGCCTGGGGCTTACACCTGTATTTTAAGCAGTTTCTCTCTCTATGGGGCTGGTATGTCTAGTTAATGAGGCATAGTCCAGATATGTTCTCTTTGCTCTTCGTGGAGGCCCAAAGCCATGCCACTCACTGAGTCAATTCTGCCTAATGCACTACTCTCAAACACCCGGAGAAGGACCTGGCTACCCAGTGCTCTGTAAAACCTCTGTAACTCTCCAAACCTGACTCACTCCTGTAGGTTAAATGGTATGTGTCCCATGGTCTCACATGTTTGAACACTTGAAGACACTGTCACTACCGAAGAGCCCAAAAATAGCTGTTGGAACTGGGGGAATTTGGAGAGCCTTTAGGAAGTGGAATCCCACTAAAGGTCACCAAGAGACAGCCTTAAAACTGTATGGCCTGGCCCCACTTCCTGTTTACTTCTTGTTTTCCAGGCTCCAATCCAATGTGAGTCTCAGGCTCGGGCCACTGTGCCTTCCCTGTTTGTTGACCTGTCTTCCTCACCATGGTGGACTGCATCCTTCTGTAACTGTAAGCCAAATAGACCTTCTCCTCTGTTATGTTGCTTTTGTCGTGGTACTTTACCTCAGAAAGAAGAAAGTAGCTAAGATAGCTGTCCTTAAGGATGTTCCATTGTAGTAAGAAGACACAGTCTTCCAGGGAGCTGTCAATTGGACAAATCCATCTCAAGAGAGATTTGGGTGAAAACTAACACCACTGACTGCTCACTCTGGGAAGACAAACCTTGTTGCCTTAATTCAAAATCAAATATGTAAGTGTTAAGTATAGACAAAAAGAAATGCCATAAAAAAAGCCAAATGCCTTCATGCCCTTAGACAAGCCAGTGACGGCGTGGCTACAGCAAGCTTCCGGTGCTTTCATACATATTTGGGCTGGAGCTGATCACAACCTCACCAGCTCATTATTGGAAGACGGTTGCCATTTTGTGCTATCGGGAATGTCCCTCACTCAGTATGATTCTTAAAGTTCTGGAAAGCAACCTTCTCTTCATTGCTTAAATTGCCCCCCAAAACTCCACTGTTCTCTAAAACATAAAGCCTGGAGTTTCTTCTCAAACATCTTGAGTCAGAGACTGTGAGAATGTGGGGAACTAAGAAATTCTCCCCAGGGTTGGTTTAATATTGCCTCAAAACATTGGAAGACTCTTCTTGTTGCAGACGGTTTAGTGTTTTCAGCTATAAAACCAGGAACTTGGATGAGGGGCCATTGCATGACTGTTACTGAGGGAAGTCAACAAATGTCTCTTTATCAATCAAGGGCACTGTTGACAAAGCAAAAGGTTCCTCCTGTCCTGGCTCTGAGAGCCAGGAGCTCATATGGACTCGAATGGGTTCCTCACAGGAGCCAGAGTGAAGGCTGAACTGAATGGAAGGAAGGAGATGACTCATGCCCAACTCAGAAGCATGGTTGCTGGCTTTTCAGATGGTTTCTCAGAACCACGGTTGTTATGACAACAGAGGTCTAGTGTTTAAGGGATCTATTTTATTTTCCTTCTCTCTTCTAAGTAGAGGAAGAGGATGAAGGCTTTACTTCATTGCTGAATCACTCCAGTTTGAAACCAAGAGAGCTCTTGGAAATAACACAAATCCCCCCATGAATCTGCAGCAGTACGTAAAAATTTGGACATGCTTTGAATTTCCTCAAAATAGGGACTAGTAATTCTGGTTTTCAAAATATTTTTAAATTACTTTGAAAAAATTACCTTCTTGTGTACATGTGTGCAGTGCATGGGGTGCACACTTGTATGCCAGCACACACGTATGTGTATAAGTGTGTGTGGATTTGAGGTTGATGTTCGATATCTCTCCTTAATCAATCTCCACATGATCTCTCGAGGCTCAGCATCTCACTGTACCTGGAGCTCTCTGATTTGCCTAGGCTTGCTAACCAGGCAAGCACCAGGAATCCTCCTGTCTTTGCTTCCCCAACTCTGAAATTGCAGGTGTGAACGGCCACACTTGGCTTTTTGTGTGAGTTCCAGGAAACCAAGTTCAAGCATTCCTGCTTACACAACAAGCATGTTATCTACTGGGCCATCTCTCCTGCTCCTGACTGACTTTTTCTAGGTCTTCAGGGTCTAGCTGATTCCAGCTAACCTTTGGGCTACACATGTAAGGAATCCAGCACAGATCACACTGGCTATGCTAAGAAGATGGCCTAAGTGTTGTATACATACACAGGGTGGACAGAAGGTTGCAGACTCTGGCCAAGTGCAGATACTAGCCTGCTCTGGATCACTTAGTGTCTTCCTCATTTCTGGCTTCTCTAAGTTGATAGAAATACTGCATTCTCTTTCTGTCCTCCCTCACAGAAAATTTAAATACTGGAACAATTTTATTAGTATTATTCTATTTGTCTTTTAGTTGGTTCTTTGGCAAAGACGGCCATTGGAACCCTGTGATGGTGATTTCCCACCAACCTGACAAGTGGTGCATCTGACATGCAAAGCTCTGGGCAATCAATGTACCCTAATGGAGCTGAGTCATGCTTGGCAGTTGTCTGGCTGAGGAAGTTCCACTGCACCTGCTTTGGGTTCCAGTGCTGAGTGAGCGCCCTACCCCACACTTCAGGTTCCCACACTCACAGACTCTGTCCAGGGCAGCCAGTTCCCAGGATGGGCTATTTCCACCAAGGCTGGCTGCACCGTGAATGCCAATGGTTTGCTGTAAGCAGTTAGCATAAATCAGTTATGATAAGGAAGATAAAATACCAAGCTGGAAATTTGAATCTGCAAGAAAGCAACCATTCTTTCAAAGGAAGTAGAAATAGAGACAGAGGAGATCAGAGGATAGACCAGTTTCAACTGCCCTTTGGCTCACCCTCATAGCCAAGGCGCTAGTGTGTCCTCAGATGGCCCTGCCAGTGACTCTATGGGTGTGCAGTGTTTCCTGCCTTCCACCTCCTCTGCCCTGAGGCTTGTCTGGGATACTACAGGTGATCACAATACTGTCTTCTGCCTTTAAACAGTTATAATCCTCCTAACTCTTTAAGGCTGTGAATGTCTCAGACTTTGAGTTACTTTTCTTGTTCCGGTGCCAGAAAAGCAAACAAAAGCAGCTTATGTAAGGGAGGGTTTATTTGGCTCACAGTTTAATGGCCCAGTACTTGAGAATGGGAGAAACTGTTACAGGCTTTGCCACAGCTGCCTTTGAACTCTGGTACTGATGGTCACTTTATAGCAGGAGGACTCCAGGCTCTCTACCTGTGTGTGTCGATTCCTCAAAGTCAAGAATTATGCTTGTATGTTCAACCTTCAACCAGGACATGATAGGTTCTTTAGAAATATTTGTTTGTGAAGAAATGGTCTGGTTAGAGAGCTTAGGTATCAGTACAGGTCCCATAGTTCTCAGCACACAACAGAGTTGCTCTTTAATGACAGCCGCTTTGATCCCCCGCCCAAGAAAGCCCGAAGCACAAAGCAGAGCCTTTAATTCAGAATAGAGTGAAGCTAAAGCCACTCCTCGTGCCCTTCAGGAGATACACTCTCAACAGACTTTGCAGCTAGAATGATCCTGTCATAAAGCTTCAGTTACTAGTTACTTTTTGTTATTGCTGTGGTAGAGTATCTGGTAAGAAAACATAAAGGAGGAAGTGTCTATTTTGGCTCACTGTTCCAAAGGTCCCAGTCATCATGGTGGGGGCATGGCTGCTGGAGTAGCACCGCCAGTGCCAGTGAGAGCTATGTCACAGGTTCTTCACAGGTTGATAGATCAAAGAGCTTGGTCTGGAGTCAGAAGTGAGGCTAATGACTTACCCACAATGCCTACTGTCTCAGGTCTGCCCTCAGAGCTTCCACAGTCTCCCAAAATATGTCTACCAGGTGGGGCCATGTGTTCAAACATATGAGCTTATACCCTGGCCAACCAATGCCTTCCTGAACTTTGGGCTTCGCAGTCTTGTTCCAGTCTCTGAAGACCCAGCACTCAACCTGTCCGGAAAATTAAAATAACTCCCTAGAATCGCACTCCATCTGTGCTCTTTCTGGGGCCACTGCTCACAGATTTTGCATGTTGATTTCTGACTCCTTGGCTGGAAGAACTGCTCAGATTTCACTTGTTGGTGTCAAAGATTCAAGTCCTGCTTGCCTGTAGGATCTGCAAATCCTCAGTGACTTTTGGTTTTTTTCACCTCTTTCTGTAGTTTTATAATCCCACAGTGTAGGGTTTCACACTTCACCTTTCACCTGCTGGCCCTTGGTAGAAGAATACAGGGAAGTCTTGTTTTAATTTTATATACCAGAGACTGAAGGCACACTTCCCCCGGTAAGAAAAGTCTAGCTTCGTGCATTGAAGCTGTTTTCTTCATTCTGGCTAAACATATTCCACAAGATGGAAAGTCTGTAGCTATTCATCTCTCATTTCTTCTCTTTCTGTCTTCATGCTCTAGTTCACTAGTTATATGTTTGTTTCTTGTCCATCCACCCATCCATCCATCCATCCATCCATCCATCCATCCACCCACTAAGGCAAGGTCTCAAGGATCAGAGACCCTGGCTTGAAACTCTCTATGTGACTGAGGATGGTGACCTTGAATTTCTCATCCCATTGCCTCTACCTCTGAAGTGATGGGATTTTAGCTGTGTCTCACATACCTGGTCTGTTTGGTGCTGGCACTGAACCCAGGGCTTCATGTGAGTCACACTCCCCAGCTCCTTGTACATTTTTATTCTCCTACTTCATTTTCACTTCAATCCTCAGATTTGCCCCCCCCCCTTCCCCCAGCTCCACTGGACTAGAACCTTGACTTTTGTTAACAAAGCCTCTGTCTCATTCGTGGCCTTTGGTTCAGATGCCATATGCTTCCTTGAATTCTGGACACTGCTTCTCCATCAGTTGTCCCTGTGTCTATTTTAATGGGACCTGCTATGAGTGCTGGAAGATCCTCTTGGTTCTGAAGTCAGAGGGTCCAAGCAGAGACGCTAGGTCACCTGGAGTTCAAGTGCAGGCAGATATGTATAATTCTGACAGAGAGCCCAGTGTCACTCTTGGATCCCAGGAGAGAGTTAAGAACAAGCTAAAGAAGCTGTAGAGTCTTCTGTACATGGAGGGGCATCTGACAGGGCAGAGGGAAGCACACAATTTCTCCTTCTTGAATGTGCACTCCTATTTCATCTTCCCCAGGGAGCTTTTTGGACGAACTTTCTAGCTATAACACCACAAAACCTGGATTGCTGTCTCTAAGCTGGCATGGCAGCACTGAGGAGATGGAGAGAGTTTCTCAAGAGTGCCGCATACTTTACCAACTGTCCACATTGCTGGGGAACTGTCACTTGTTCAGCACATATAGTGAGATAGGATGGAATTAGGCATTCTTTCTGGAGCCAGAGGGAGCCAGTGCAGGCTTGTGAACACCAGTGCCCTAACTGAGCATTTGTAGAGGCAAAAGGTGGCAGAGTCAACAGCTAAACAAAGGCAAAGTCTTCTACTTGCCACCAAGTATCCATTTTTCATGTTCACGCCAAGCGTCTTTGTTTTCCAGGAGACTGTATGGATTATCTGCCCAGACAACTGAGTGCAGTGTTAGTGCATGT
This sequence comes from Bramus lutescens, assembly GCA_001685075.1. Classification (NCBI taxonomy): domain Eukaryota; kingdom Metazoa; phylum Chordata; class Mammalia; order Rodentia; family Cricetidae; genus Bramus; species Bramus lutescens. The sequence goes on from LOEQ01001901.1 coordinate 285,707, forward strand.
GTGCATGAGAATGTGTGTAGGTCTGGTGGACACAGGGAGCAGACATAGGAATCACTGCTGCGATACACCATGGGACTTCAAAACAAACAGGATGTGAGAGCATGTCACATACCAGGAGGGTGAAGCTGGTTAGAGGTTGCCATGAGCTGGGGTACAGGGACTGCAGAGATTTGTTGGCTGTCTACCTACTAGGGCTTACTAAGGCTGTGACTTTACTGTGGATCAAGGTTCTGGTGTCCAGCCTTGATAGATGCACCATCTTCTCCTCATGAGGAATTGCTTTCAGACCCATAGCTAACACTGGGTGGGGTGGAAGAGTGCTCTTCTTGATCCTAAAGCTAGCATGCTCAGTTAAGATGCACTCCTCCTTCTCTATGCAGGACTCTGCACTGGGCAAATTAACATACTCAGAGACTCTTAGACTGTGGGTAAAGAGCAAGGATTACAACACTCACAAGAAACTGCTTAGGAAGATGTGAGGCTCATCTGTTTAGCTCTTTGGTGGCCAGACATTTCAGGAGCACAGGAAGGTGTCCCAGGAAGAGTCAGAAAGTTAATGGATGAGAAGGAAAGAACAAATGTTGACTGGCAATTCTGAGAGGACTGGGCTCATGGGAGGCCAAAGCCTCTGAGTAGAGTCAAAGGTATCGTGAGTGAGGTGTTTGGGGGGTGTCAAGTTATGGAGGTGGAGCTCTCTTAAGTGGAGATTAACGACGTTCCCAAAGAAAACTCTAAAAGGTCCATGGCACCATCCGCCACAAGAGGTGCCAGGGACAATGGATGTCGGTGAGGAAGCAGGGCCTCACCAGGCACCAAATTTGTCTGTCCCAGGATCATGGATTTTCCAATTTTTGAAATCATGAGAAATAAAATCCACTGGGTTATAAGTCTCCTAGCTTGCACTGTTGTGTTATACAAGCCTAAATGAACAAGTCCACCAATCTCTACTTGCTCACTAAATCTGCTGGCCATGTTTTGTGAGCACCCACTGAATGGCAGGCATCACGACACATGCTTAAAAAATGCCAGTGGGAAAATGAGCGAAAGTCTCCATCTTCCTGATAGAAAGGGACCCGTTCCTCCCACTACAGAACTTCTCTAATCACTCTGTGGGCTTTCCACACCTAGCCATCCTCCAATCGTATGCAAACTTATTATCCTGCAAAATAATTCAAATTTGAAATTACTTATCTGGAATTAGTACAGAGTCCATGGTGTAAGTGCTCAACTTCCCAGACTTCTCCGAGGTATCACAGATAGTGCATGACCAAACCGTCAACTTTGACTCTTGATGGGAGGGGTGTCCCCACAGTGCCCCAGGCAGGCTCAATAATTCTGCATAAGGGCTCACAGGTCACAGGGAAGCCCTTGGCTTATGTCTACCAGTCTATTATGAGGATGTTTTAAAAGGTATAAATGAGCAGTCACAGGAAGTGATACATCCAGTGGGCCTGGAAGCTTCCTGAGCACAGGAGCTTATGTCCTCAACACACACACACACACACACACACACACACACACACAGTAAAGGTCACCAACTGGCATGATCTAGGGTTTTGGTGGCAATTCTATTATGTTAGCATTGTGGGACCTTCACCCCTTATTCTCAAAGGGACGAGAAGGGATTTCCTAGCAAAATGTTTTAAAATTAGAAACACAGACTAGCCTCACGTTTCCAGAAAGACAGCACTTTCCTTCCCCTCTTCCACCTGGGAGATTCCGAGCACAAGAACACTCAACTCAACACAGCCAGCCACCTGGTATAGGCTGATAAAGATGGTCTGACTCAGGAACAGGGTGGCCTTGCTCTAAGAACAAAACACTAGTTGACATAGCAGAATGGGACAGAGCAAAAGGCCTTGCACCCATGCCAAAACAGCTTCCAAAAGCCTCTTTGTAGTTACACCTTTAAAAGACTAACCCCACAGAGGGAGCTCAACTCCTCTCTACCTCATTGCAGTGGAGGTTAGTGATGGGTTCCAAACATGTTTGTATTATGCTAAATAAACCTTGCTTATTACAGTCTGGGCCTCTTGTTCCAGGGTCCAGGTCTTTCATCCTGCCATGGTTTATTGGCAACTAGCTCCTGTTGCAAGGAACCACTTGCTTGTCCCAGCCACCCAGAACCGAAATAATCACACAGAAACTATCAATTAAATCACTGCTTGGTCCATTAGCTCTAACTACTTATTGGCTAACTCTTACATCTTAATTTAACCCATTTCTATTAATCTGTGTATGGCATATGGCAGTGGCTTACCTGCAAAGTTTCAGCATGTCTGTCTCCGGTGGCTCCATGGCTCCTCTTTCCATCTTCCTTCTTCCAGCATTCAGTCCAGTCTGCTCCGCCTACCTAAGTTCTGCCCTATCAACAGGCCAAGGCAGTTTCTTTATTCATTAATGGTAATCACAGCACACAGAGGGCATTCCCACATCAAGCTCCCATCCTGAAGCAGTCTAAAGACCAGACCTCCTGCCCCATCTCTTAGTTATCTCACAAGCAAAAAGACACTCACTGGTCCAGAGGTGCCAGAGGTCTTTGAAACTCTTGCATCAGAAACACAGGATGAAAACTAAATGCATATTTTCTTTTTATGTCAATACCAGAATAAGGCTTACATTTTGGAGGGAATGCATAAGCAATAAAGAAGAAAGAGTTAGCTCAGGCTGTCTTACTTTTTGTTGCTATTATAAAAAGCCATGATGAGAAGCCACTTACAGAAGAAACACTTTATTCTTGGTTTACAGTAGAAAGGGAAAGTCCATAATCTGGGAAAGACAAGAGGTAGGTGTTTGGGTGAAAGTGTCACTTCAGCCTCTGGCATCCATATACCCAAAGAGTCTGGAAGGTTTGGGTGGAAGTTCCATCTCAAGTCCCCTTCCCTGAGAGTTGCCTCAGTCCAGACACCACTCCCAATAAGGCCTGCCAAATGATGACCCTTTCCCAGAGATGTTCAAGACCACTCCCACAGGGTATTTAAACTGCCCCTCAGAAAACAGACTCTCTGGGGTGTTGGAAAGTAATCTGGGAACATATGCATTCATTAAACCTGGGCCTTTTCTAATTCAGTTTGATCTGGTCTGATTCAGATTACTGTGTTGGCAAAGAGGTTTATGAGGTGCAGAAACTTTTCAGTAGGGGGTCAGAGCAGGAAGCTGAGCAATCACATCCTCAACTGCAAAACAATGCAGAATACAACCTGGAATGGACGAGGCCATAAACTTTCTCAAAGCCCACCAAGGGGCTGTGTCTCCAGCAAGGCTGCACCCTTCCATAACCACCCCAAACAATGCTACCAACTGGGGAGCAGGTGTTCAGGTGCATGAGTCTGGGGGGGATCTCATTCAAACACCACATTAGAGAAAGGTGAGTGCCGTGAGATTAAAAGAAAACCAAGACAAGTCCCACTGTGAGTTGGGGCAGGAAGACTGGAAATGGGAGGGAAAAGAGCCCAGGAAGTGCTCTGGCCAATGAATGATTTCACGTTGTCTTCCACAGAGGTCCCATCCTGCTGGAGACACACTGTAAAATCCTATGAAATGCATCTCAGCAGGATCCCCCGGAGGGCCGGTAACAGGGTTTATTTACACACCTCCCACCCCCAGCAGCTCTGGCTATTAGTTGAAGGGTGACCTTGAAACTGCCCCCTGAAGGCTTAGCAAGCTCAACAGGCTTTGGTCCGAAAGAACACTATCAGGAACCAAACAGATATAAGATGTCCAACAGGGAGAGCTACCCACTGGTGTCATGTTGTCCATTGTTCAGCACAGACACCGATGGGAGCTTAAGACAGGCTGAAGTGCTACTGGAAGAGAATCCACAGCACCTGTTCAGCAGGATGAAGAGGCAAGAATGTAGAAAATCCATGGTTTGAGGCAGCTTCAGAGTGGCCAGCATGTATTTATGAAGATGCCATCTGTGTAAAGACTGGAAGCCTGTGGCTATATGGATGCAAGTCTTCTAGTAACATGAAGGGCAGTACTAGGACTTACACTGCTGCATGCCTGGGATTTTCAGGGAATAACAAAGAAGGACAGACGACTGGAAACCAAACGATTAGGGACTAGAGAAGAAATGAGTGTTAGGAATTTTTCCTAAAGGGAGCTCTGGGAGGGATCAGGACGTAGCATGCTGGGATTTGTAGTCCAAACCAAATCAACTACCAGGTCAGGGAGGCTGGGACAGATGCTAGGGACTGGGAACTACGCCCCCAACTTAACATTGAAGTCCTAGGCAACCGGGGCCCAGAGCATGCTCAACCACAACAGACACAACAAACAGCTTGATTTTCACTCTCAGTGAGACAGGAAGGCACCAGATGATTTTGCATCTTGCGTAGTAATTATTAGCATTTAGGCATTGCTCTGGCCTGCCCTCAGGGACCTCAACTGCAGCCACTAAGAGCACTCCCTGTACACATGTGCTTGTTAGTAGTACTCAGGCATCTACACTGGGCAGCGCTAAGGGTCCTGACAAAATACATCATCAAGCTGCTGCCACTATATAGCGCTCTCCCTGTGCACATGCACTATGCCCCGTTATAAAAAGCAGGCCCCTCCTGTCTCTTTATTTCTGTGCCCTTCCTCTCTGCTCCCCCAATGAACCTCCCATGTAAGTTCTGTTGTATGGTGTGCTTTTCTTCCCGCACCGCCAAACGACAACATTAACTCCATAAGACTTGGGCAGGCTCTTCTTGCGGTTGCTCCCACTCAGACAGTTTGAGACATGCCAGGATCCCACTCCCAGTCTGTCTACAGCAGGCTCACTTTCTACCTAACCAATTGCTGGGCACTCCAGCCAATACTGGCACAGTGGGTAAGTTTCCTTTCTCCTAGATGGTGTAAATGCTTCCCTGGATCTGTAGGAGTGACCATTGAGCGTCCAGCACCCCTCTGGTATTCTTGGAGGTGGAGGAACCCCTGTTAGGAATTTCCTAATGCGAGCTCTCTGATGACACAAAAATCCCAATCAAGCCAAATCACAACAAGCCAAATTAAAAAAAAAAATCCANNAAGCCAAATAAAAAAAAAATCCAGGTTTAATGGGATTCCTGAACTCTCGGGTGGCCCGGAGGGGAAACTGGGAAGCCACGAACGCGACCAGGGTCGGGGGAGGGGGGTTAGGGGGTGCACAACCACGTAGGAACTTTCTTGGGAAGCAGTTTAAATAGATTGGGGAATGGTCAAGATTTTGGTGGGCTGTCTTGCACTTGGTGGACACAGGCATGAGGCATCCAAAGATGGAGGCCAGAGACCAGAACTTGGGACTTAAAATCCCCAAGCATGGTCTTCAAGGTTATAGTTGACCCTCGCCTCTGACTCTCACCTCTGGCCATTTCCGGCTAGTGAAGCCTCCTCTTTCAATTATGGTTTCTCTCCTTTTCGCCCTGCCCGCAAGCTCTGGTTCCAGGCAACCATGTCTATCTCTCAGTCTCAGAGCCACAGGCCCCTGTTCTTTCCATGACAATGCTTGTGCCTACTCAATTGCATCCTCCCAGAATTTCTGGGACTCTAGGAATTGCAAACCATTGGATCTCATTTCTCAGCCTCACTCATGGGACCTGTGCCATCATCCATACCTCCTAGATCCCACCCAGATGCCTCATGGAAAACCTCAAACCTTTACACTTCAAACCTGACTTAAGGGCTTCTAAATTTATATGCCTTTCCAGCTAAATATGGCCCTGATCCCTGGTAGATAATCGAAATGGCTGCCTACGAGTAGCCTGGATCCCAAAATTATATGGAACCTTTACAAATTTTGCCAGTGACTGAGTACATGGAAGGGAGGTGCTTAGCTCTGAACCTTCCCTCTGTTCTTCCTGTCACCCCGCTCAACCCCACCTAGCTATGAAGTCTGAACTAGAGGAACCTCCACTACTCTGGACCCTGCTAACAAACCTCCACTCTAGCAACCTTAACCCACGACTGCTTCTCCCTTAGCTCCTTCAGTCCCTTCAGCCCCTTCTTTCTGTGCAGTAACAGGCTGCTTTAAATGTCTGATTCTGGCCTTCACTTTCAGTCCCCTGTTGCTTGCTCCCATTCCACAATGGAATCCCCTCCGTCTCTCTCTACCCAGCCCACCTGCCTTGGTTCTCCCTTTATGAGAGCTTCTCAGAGTGGATGGACTGGTTAAGGTACATGTTCCCTTTTCATTAAGACAACTCTCACAAGTAGAAAAAAACCTGGGGTCTTATACATCTAACTCTATTTCTTTAATTAAAGAATTCCAATGTATAAGTCAATCATATAGTCTACCTTCTACAATATATATGCATACGTGTGTGTGTGTGTGTGTGTGTGTGTGACACCCAAACCCCTCTGTTGCTAACCACTATCATGCCCCATAATCATCCAATTACAGGACTCAAGCCCAGTACTCACTCTTACTCCAGTGCCTCAGGAGACTTGAACCTATCATCTCTCACCTCGTAAGGGGAAAAAAAAAACCTACTTTGTCCCACATCTTCTTCCTTTATCTCCCTAATACTTGCAGTTAAATAGTCCAAGGGGACCTAATGCCTGGCTCAAGACTTCTAGTTCATGAATTCTACAGTGGTCCCACTCTACCCTGGTGTGCCTAATCCTTGCACATGTCTCTGTCCTCACAGGAACCTCCCACTTCTCAGTCTGTATTTTAAGGACACTTTCTTCTCTATCCCTCTCAGCACCCAGTCACAAAACACTTTTGCTTTCACCTGGACTGACCTACCCTAGGGGTTCAGGACAGCCTTCACCTATTTGGCCAGGCCCTAGCTTCTCCCCAAATCTAAACTCATGCGGTGTGTAGATGACCTTCTCCTCTGCAGTCCATTCCTACAAACTAGCCAAACTAACACCTCTGCTCGTCTACATTTCTTGTCCAGCTGGGGCTATAGAGCCTCACCGTCTGAGATCCAGTTGTCCACTCTTCAGGTCATGTGCTTGGGACTAGCCATTACCCCAACCCACAAAGCCATTACGTTGGATAGAAAACACCTAACTCAGTTTCTTGCAATTCCCTCTACTAAAGAAGAATTTTATCGTTCCTAGGAATAGCTGTCTTCTTACATTCCTGGATCCCCTCCTTTCCCTCCTTGACTGCAGCCCTTGGCCCCTCACATGAACCCTTCAACACTCCCCTTCCTCCTGGCCCCAGCTACTACATCTCCCAGACCTTCCCCCTCTATGTAAAAGAGAAAGAGGGATATGCCCTTGGGGTCCTAGGCCACCAACAGGGACCTTCCTTTGCACCCATAGCATACTTATCAAAAAAACTAAACCTTAACACCCAGGGATGGGAAGCCTGAATATGCACTTTAGCAGCTACTGAGATTCTCATTCATGAATCAAAAAAGCTAACTTTTGGGTCGCCCACCACTATCTTCTCTTCTCACAACCTGTCCCATCTCTTCACTTATGAAGGCTGACAAACTACCTGGAGAGATCTTTCTTTCCAGGTGGCACTAGTAGAAGAGGCCATACTTACTTTCCAATCTTGCCCACCTCTCAATATCTCAAATCTTCCCCCCTACCAAATAGCAGCTACTCCCTCTTTCATTCTTACATTGAAACCCTAGAGAAATTACTGCCACACTCCTCCTACATATGGGAAGGCACATTGTCTCAGGCCACCTATACCGAGGACGCAGATGGCAGCTATGCCATCGTATCTGCCACTGAGGTGGTTGAGGTACAACCCCTCCCTGCCCACACCGCTAATTAATAGGCTGAACCAATAGCTCTCACCCTTGCCTTCCCGTTAGCAGAAGGACAATCCCTAAATGTTTACACAGACTCCAGATATGCTTCCCATTTCCTCCAGTTCCACACTGCCATCTGGAAGGAACGCAGACTACTTACAACAAAAGGAGGATCCGTAACCTGCTCGGGTCAAATTATGGCCCTGCTAAAAGCCTCCCATCTCCCCACAGCTATAGGAATTGCCCACTGCCAATCCTACTGGACTGACAGCTCCATCACCTTCTAGAGGAAAAACCGAGCTGACGGGGCAGCTAGAGCTGTAGCCCTCCAAGGCCCAGACTCACCTCCCCATCGCAGGGCGTCCTTGCACCCCAGCCCACACCCTCACTGTCACTCCCCGATGTTAGGCGAGTTCTGTCCTATCTACACCAGCTCTTTCATCCTAATAGCCAAGCTTGTCACTTTGTCAAGGCCGCCTGCAGCCCACCCTGAGGTCTTGCATTTCTTAAGTACTAGTGCTGCCTCTTGTAAAGTCTGTCAAATGTCAGACCCCAACTCCAGAGACTGCAGCCCTCCTTTTTCTACCCACCAGGCCAGAGGCTTCCTTCTGGAGACTGACCAGCAACTTGACTTTACCCACATGCCCACAGTCAGAGAGTTAGGTTCCTTCTGGTCTTGGTGGAGGCATTTCCCACCACCAACATGAGGCCTAGACAGTCTCCAGCCTCCTCCAGGAGGTCCTTCCATCAGACAGTGGTCCTGAATTCACCTCCCAGATTTCCCAAATTCTATCTAAAGTCCTCAGTATCCCTTGGCATTCCCATATCCCATGCCATCCCTGGTCTTCAGGAAAGACAGAATAAACTAATAGTTCCTTAAAAAAAAAAACCCTTGTCAAAATATCACAGGAACTGCACCTCCCCTGGGTAAAGCTTCTGCCCCGGGCTCTTCTCAGGTTCCAGGCTCTCCCCAAATGAATCCTTGCCATCTCGCATGTGAGCTCATGTGGGCGGCCAGTTCTAACCACTGATCTCTCAGCTAAACCCTCACCTCTCCCGGATCACCTGCTCACGCCCTTTCTCTGCCATCTTTGCTTTCTCCTATGGAAATTTACTGACCACTCCCTACCCCGACCATGCACCAATCCCTGTCCATCCCCAATCAGCATTGGGGATCAGCTCCTCTCTCCTCCTGACCAACGTCCCTCACCCTTTCTCCTAAATGGCAGGACCCCTTCAAGGTAACCCACAGCCGCTAAGCTCGAGGGCCTCCCACATTGGATTCAGTTAACCCACCTCAAGTCCCTTACTCCTCAGCCTCAAGACCATCTTCCCTCATACACACCATCTCTAACAGGACCCTGCTCCCTCAAGCTTCAGAGGACACCAAGATCAACTGCCTTGTCCCCAATTTCAGAAGAATGAGGCTTTACCCGCAAGCCATCATCAAGAACCCCACATGGAATGCTTTTCTTCCTGATCCTCTCCTCATTCTCCCGTCCCTACTAATCACACCCTGCATCATCAATTTATTCTCTATGTATCTCCAATGACACATTCACAAAATCTCTACTCAAGCAACTAATCAGCTGTTGTTACAGGACTCCTAGCTGCTAGCCACAGAGCTGGAGGCGCAAGACTTCCCAACATGCCCAGGTGGCAAGAACCAACAGTACCCCAGAGGTATTCGTGCCCCTAGACTCAGAAAAGAGATTCACAGGACAGACTTCAATGTGACCCCCCCATTCCTTTATTTATTTATTTATTTATTTATTTATTTATTTATTTATTTATTTATTTATTTATTTATTTATTTATTTATTTATTTATTTATTTATTTATTTATTTATTCCACTCTATGATGGCCACCTCGGCAGTCAAGCACCTGTTTCCTGGGAAGCTGGGTGAGTAGTGGGCCTGGTCAGGGTGATGCTGTGGCGATGGGAAAGGCTCGTGTGTGTGAAGACAGGAAGGCTTAAGTGGTGAGAAGAATGAAACGTGTTCCAGATTTCTCTCACGCACTATGCTGCTGTTATATGAAAACTCCAAAGGTTCACAGTCTTAACAGTAATAATAAAATTCTGGTAAACTGTTACTCTAGCTCTGGCAGAGTACCACCAGGGACAGCACAGCCACGAGCTCAGGTTTTTAAACTCCCTTTGGTTGTTTCTAACTATAGACTTAAAAGGTCCTTTTTATTGTGCTAAAAACACCTGCCAGGGCTTTCCAGATAGAAGAAAGTGTGTTAATGCTTTCGACCAGAATCATTCCTGGGTCCCTTATGACTCAAAGGTGTGAGTCTACTGCCGTTTCTACAGTGTAAATTTCAATACAGGTTACAAACCCTAGGAATGCTAATGTGTCTAAAACTTGTATCTTTTTGTAAACTCAAAAACCTCTTGTGACCTCCAGGGGGTCAACTTGAATCCACCTGGAACAGGTCAGATGCCTTTCAGATAAGCCCTGTAAATCAACAGCTTAAGTTTCTCCCTCTTTTCCCACTCCCTCCCTCAATTACCAGGACCTAAGAAGAACATTTCCCCCTAAACTTAGCTTTACCTTCTGCTCTGCCAACATCTTGCCATGTCCAGGTGTCCCGTAAATCTGCACCTGGGACAGCTTCAAAGTGAAAAGCCCCAGTGTCAAGCTCCAGACTGCTTCAACTGGAGACCTGCACTTTCTGAGCACCAGACGGTCCTACAGAGCCCGGACAGCGAAGTAAAACAGCCAGCTATCCCAGGACTTATCCAGCACCCCAGCTTTCTCAGGTTCCCCAAAGATGTCCATGCCCCTGGGCCAACAAGAAGCAGTCTTGAGGACATAGCACCCTCATTCCTGCTTCACCTGCTCTTCACCTTCCTATTTTTTTCACTTTTTTGTAATAAACAAATGCATTCAGGCATTACACTGGCCCACCCTTGGGGTCTTCAACTGTGGCCACTAAGAGCACTCCTTGTGCATAGGCTCTCATTAGTACTCAGGCATCTACACTGACCAGTGTTAAGGCTCCTGACAGAATGTCATCAAGCCGCTGCTATGCAGAGTTCTCCTTGTATGCGTGC
>LOEQ01001901.1:315287-335446 GCA_001685075.1 Bramus lutescens
GACTGGTGGGTACCGGCCTGAGCTAAAGCTACCTTTGTTCTGTCACAGCGGTATATTTTTCCTTGGGCTTGGATGGCTCAGCAAAAGTTATTGGATGCTCTGCAGGGTGGGAAGCCTGAGCTGCACAGTTTATATTGGAAATGGTGCACTCTGTTCTGGTGTGGCAGAGGGGGTGGGAAGGGTCACACACAAGTCAATGCTGTCTGCCTGCCTCTTAAGCTGGAAGCCCTTCCCCAGGAACAGCAGCGCTGACAGGAGCAGAGACAACTGCTTTATCTTCATCTTCAGCCTGCAAAGCCACCCTTAGGCAACATGGGCAAAGGAGAGACAGCACAGGAAAACAAAAGAAGTGATATCTAAATCAGATTAAACATGTCTACTGGCCTCCTTCCTCCACTCCCTCCTTGCTTTGCCCAGCCTGATAACCTCTGTTCTACCCCCAGCTTCTGTGAGACCACAGATAATGGCGGGCTTGTGTTTTTATGCCTGGCTAAATTCTCTCAGGTTACTACACTGTCACACATTGTTTTCTTGGCTGAATAGTATTCTGTTGTGCATATGGACTATGTTTTCCTTATCCTGGCACAACTTCAGGTGGGGACACAGGCCATCGTGGTACAGCTTCAGGTGGGGAGCAGGTAATCCTGGTACAACTTCAGGTGGGAGACAGGTCATCCTGGTACAGCTTCAGGTGGGGGGCAGGTCATCCTGGTACAGCTTCAGGTGGGGGGCAGGTCATCCTGGTACAGTTTCAGGTGGGAGACAGGTCATCCTGGTACAGCTTCAGATGGGGGGCAGGCCATCCTGGTACAGCTTCAGGTGGGGGACAGGTCATCCTGGCACAGCTTCAGGTGGGGGACAGGTCATCCTGGTACAGCTTCAGGTGGGGGGCAGGTCATCCTGGTACAGTTTCAGGTGGGAGACAGGTCATCCTGGTACAGCTTCAGATGGGGGGCAGGCCATCCTGGTACAGTTTCAGGTTGCTATGGGGACACAGGTCATCCAGCACAGCTTCAGGTTGCCATCTGCGGGTGGGGTAGGATGTTCTTCTTGCATGTTATGCTATTGTTATGCTATTATTCCCATCTGGCTCTCCATCTGTCTTCCCCAGTCCTTCAGAATGAAGTCATTTTTTTTAAGCTCTCTTTTCTCCTCTGACACTATATGGAAAGAACATCTTCCAGGCTTGCTCCTGGGATCATATGTTCATATACTTAGTGTACTGGCTGGTTTTGTGTCAACTTGACACAAGCTGGAGTCATCAGAGGAAGGAGCCATAGTTGAGGAAACGCCTCCATGAGATCCAGCTGTAAGGCATTTTCTCTTTTAGTAATCAATGCCGGAGGGCCCTGCCTATGGAGGGCGGTGCCATTCCTGGGCTGGTGGTTCTGATTCTGTAAGGTGGACTGAGCAAGCCAGTAAGTAGCTCCTCTTTATGGCGTCTTCATCTGTTCCTGCCTCCAGGATCATTCCCTGTTTGGTTTCCTGTCCTGACTTCCTTCAGAGATGAAGAGCAATGTTGAAGTGTAATTGAACTGAAGTGTAAACCCCTTCCTGCCCAACTTGCTTTTTGGTCAAGGTGTTTCATCCCAGCAATAGAAATGCTAAGACACTTTACAAACTAAAGGACACTTTTCTAACACTCATTGATAGAATTCTCTCAACAATCCCATGAAACTCGGATTTTAATTCAGGCAGCGCCTGGTGGTGCTAGGTTGTAAGTGTAGGTTGTTTCGCTCCATGCCCAGGGTCTTGCTAGCTCTTGGGACAGCAGGAACTTTTGCAGAACGAGGAACCAAAAGAGGAAGCAGGTACTCAGAGGGCAGTGGCGTTCTGGTTAGAGGACCTGAGGGCGTGGCCACCAGGGCCAGAGCCATGCAAATCAGGCAGGAAATGTCTTGGTTCAAGTCACCCACAGTCTTTCTTTCTCAGGCCCAGCATTTGCCTGCTTCCTTTCGTTTTCTTCTTCACCAACTGCAGCTTCTGACCGCAGCTGCTCCTCGGAGCCTCAGTCACTTCCGGGTCTGTGATATTTGGGGGCTTCCCTGCCTGGTCCCGGGGCGATGTTCCCATCTGAAGCCCTGGGGAATTCTCGGGACAGGAGGTTCAAGGGCCCTCCTCCACGACAGATTGGATACCCTTACGCTCGGGCAGACTAAGACCACATGTTTTCTGCTGATATGCATGCAATTAAGCTTGGAGTCCCTATTCCAGAGAAATCCCCACAAGCCCTTCATCACCCAAGCACTTCTCATGCAGAAGGTGGATTTAGTGGTGACCCCACTAATTGTCTCCCTGTTCTTTTATGTTCTCTCCACACATGGCCTCCAGAACACCATGGCCTCTGGTTTTCCCTCAGCACCATTGGCTGATCCATCTCAGGTTTCTGGGAGAAGTCTTCTCCTGTTACTGGAGGACTCTAGGCCCAGCCCTTTGTTTTCCTTTCTCCTTTAACTGTATCCACTCTCTTGGTGATCCCAGTTACATTGATGCCTTCAGCACCAGCTACAGGCCAAACAATTCTCACAATAATCTCTCCAAACCCTGTTCAGGCTGCTGTGCCCAGCGTGCAGTCAGCACTTCCTCTTGGATGTCTGATGGACACTTCAAGCTTAACTGTCCTGCAGAGCTCCTAGTATCTCCTTACAGTCCTGCTGGATTCCAGGTTCTCCATGTCACTGGCTGGGAGCTCTATTCGTCTCACTGCTCAAAGCCAGCATGGATGCCTTTGTTGAAGTCACATGCAATCCTTGGCTCAGCCTTCAACTAACCCAGAAGTTGCCACAGGGTAGGCCCAGGCCCAGGCTCTGAAGTGCAAGTGGGTGTTTGTGTTGAATGTTATCTTCCTTCTCCCACTCAGTGGTCTTTCTCCTAGTTTCCATGGTCCTGTCTCCTAAGGTTTACATTTGATACATCTGCTGGAACGGTTACTTTAAAATTTATGTTGAACCAGGAATGCTCCTTTCCCCTTCAGACCTTGATGGCATCTCTTGATATTTGGAATAAGAGTCACGATCCTTCCAATGTGTGCTGACCTGATTGCATAGTGGCTGCTGTCTGTGTGGGTTCCCTATGTCCTGTAAAAAACAATTGTACCTACCGCCCATCTCCACACAAGGTAGGTCTCTGTCCTGATCCCTGAAATCTGACACTGTGGTTTCTGTTGGCCTTTGGATTACAACTTAAATGACAATGTGCCATTCTTGGAGCTCTCCTGGGAGCCATGGGAACAAGCCTAAGCAGGTTGCGGGATGATGAGACACACCACCTTCTTGAAGCTGCTTTTCCTCCTTGCTGTAACAGAATACCAGGAAAAAGCCGCTTCAAGAAGGAAAGTTTCACAGTTCAAGGATCCTCAAGAGTTGCTGTAGCGGTGGCAGCAGGAGTGGGAGGCAGCTGGTCACATTGTGTCCACAGTCAGGAAGCTGGTGCTTGGCACTGTAATCTATCTGGGACCCCAGCCTATGGGGCATTGCCTCCTCCTTTCCAGATGTGTCCTCCCTTCTTAGTAAACCTCTTTGGAAACACCCTCACAGACATGTTGCCTAGATGTGGTGGAGTATTAGTTTAAGATGTGTTACACTTGTTTATGCTGTGGGACATTTGTTTAATGATGCAAAGATGTGCTGCATTCTTTCATGTTACATTTGTTTAACTCTGTGAAGCTGGGTTACTTTGCCTGCCTAAAACACCAGATTCATCTAATAAAGAGCTGAATGGCCAATAGCAGGAGAAAGGATAGGCAGGGCTGGCAGGCAGAGAGAATAAACAGACGAAAAACTCTGGGAAGAGAGGATCAAGGAATGAGAAAAGAAAGAAAGAGGACGTCAGAGGGCAGCCAGCCAGCTACACAGCAAGCCACAGCATAAGGAATAAAGGCATACAGAATAGACAAAGATAAAAGCCCAGAGGCAAAAGGTAGTTGGGATAATTTAAGTTAAGAAAAGCTGGCTAGAAATAATCCAAGCTAAGGCTGAACACTTATAAGTAATGATGAGACTCCATGTATTTATTTGGGAGCTGGGTGGTGGGCCCCCCCAAAGAGTAAGAGCCAAAGAGTGAAAACACACCACCACCTAGGTGATGCTAGATTCTATTAGGCTGACATGAGATGAGTCACCATGCCTTGGCCTTTAACAGCTGGATGGAGTAATGTGACCTGGCTAGTCTCACAAGCCAACAGCCGACCATGCGTGAACAAGTCTAGCTGTCAGACACTCACCCTATGACCATCTGAGCTCAGTGAACCATAGACTCCCAGGCAAAGATGTGTATTGATTTAAATCCCTGGAGTGTCCAGTTGTTCTATGCAACTTCACTTGCAACACTTGCAAAAAGCCAGTATGGCTAGTTCCCTTATCTCCCAGGAAGTGTCTTGACCAACTGTGTTAGATGATAAATCAATCAAATGGCCACTCCACCTATAGAGAACCCTTGCTGTATATGCACCAAGCCTCTCTCTAAGTGCTTGAATTATCACTACTTATATTTTATACTGACACTTTATAGCCTTTGGGGCTTATGTCCCCTTGACTCTTCCCTGAAACCTAAAATGCTGAAAAATTGTTCTACTTCTTGGGAAACCAAATTCAGAGGACAGATGGGTACACAAGCTGAGGGGTCTCATCTCCTTGATACACTTTGATTCAAGGTAGAATTGTGGTGTGGGAGGAGGTCCTTCTATGTGTTGCTTTTATTGGTTAAGGAATAAAGAAACTATCTTAGCCTGTGATAGGGCAAAAGAACAGAGCTATGTGGGGGAAACTAAAGTGAATGCTGGGAGAAAGGAGGGATGGTCAGAGGGAGAAGTCATGGAGCTGCTGGAGACAGATGCTGGAAACTTTAACTGGTAAGCCACAACCACGTGGCGATATACACATTAATAGAAATGGGTTAAATTAATATAAGCACTAGCCAATAAGAAGCTAGAGCTAATGGGCCAAGCAGTAATTTAATTAATACAGTTTCTGTGTGATTATTTCGGGTCTAAGCTAGCTGGGTGGCCGGGAACCAACAAGTGGCATTTCCTCCAACAGAACTGTAGTAACTCATGGAGGAGGGTGGTTTCCAAATTGCTCATAAATGTCACAGAGAGTCTGCAGTACCATGACTGGATCTATGCCCTCCCTCTTGTTTTCTTTTGAGTCTTTTTAAAAAGAAACCTTTAACCCAGTGCTGCATCATGGAATGCTAACAATACCTTATGGTTGAAGAGTTCTTTCTGATATAGAAAATGCCCTTCACGTCTGTTATCCCAATGGGTTTGACATCAACTTTATGAAGTTGACAAGCCTTTTATTAATACTGTTCTAAAAGCAGAGGTGCTAAGTTTCTGTGAGGTTCACCTAAATTAGGATAACATTAAGTATTATTGCAGAATGTTTAATGTTTTATATACTTTTGCTCACACAATTCTCACGGCATCTCCTTGGGGACAGATAGACTCTTCTCCCAGGGGAGACATATGCAGTCAAGACATCCATCTGGGAAGAGGCGGAGCTGAGACAGGAACTCAGAACTCTATCTGACTTGAAATTCTATGCCCTTTCCTACAAACAGGGGAAGATTTTTGTGTCTAAGCTATTGTTTAAAATGGTTGGGATTGTTTCACTGACAAAGGGGAGATTTTTATTGGGCAAAGAGTAGTGGGTTAAAAGGGCACCTAGAAGCAGGATTGGAAGAAGGATGGGTGGGTCCTGAGACATGCAGGAAGGCTGTAGCTGAAGTTGTTGAAAGCTGTCAACAGGGATCCTGTGGCCCAGGCAATACCAGGCTCCCTGAGCAGGGTCTGTGGCTCCTTCTTGCTGCTCAGAACACACTAGATACTCATAAACAGTTGGTAAATAGATGGAAAGATGAGTGAGTTTCAAATTCATAAGAAGAAAAAAAATTTAAAAATCCTGAAACTATTAAAATAACAATCATTTCTAAGAGCTTGAAAATTATTTATTGTGTGTAAGCATGGCGTGATCACATAGGAGGAGGGAAGTGAGCATCATGGTTCATACAGAGGCTAGAGGGTAACTCCTCAATCCCCCTTCTTTGTCCCTCCCAGGTCCCTGGTCTATGCCAATTATCTCTCCTAGCTTCTGAGCAATTTCTTGGGCACAGACTGTATTTTGTCAGTTAGGGTTGTTAAGAAAAATCTCTGTCTACTTTCAAACTTCACTTGCAGGCTAGCTTTCTCTTCTTACCCCTGTGTGTGCTGCTGCGGTAAAGGTAGAGCAAGTGGCAGGGCCAGGCTCTGAGATGATTTCTCCCCTCCCCCTCCCCAGGCACTAGCCCTTCTGGTAAGAATAGTGGCAGGAAATAAGGGAGATGAAGATACAGTCTTCTATAACTGGCTATGGAATGGTGTCCAAGGGTCCCAGGCTCCATGGTGGCTTGACTGAAGTCTGTCTGCTCCTGGTAACTCTGTCACAGTGTAACCTGAAGATGAGGTGGGGCCATGTGAATCCTTTACCTTGGCTGTGTCATGGAAGATCCTTCAGAGAAGGAACCCATGCTTGCAGTCTGCCCTACATGCTTTGCTTTTCTTTATCTGACTACTATGGAAGACCTTCTCTAAGACAAGTTCCTTTCAACACAGCGTGAGGATTCCAAAACTTCTATTCTCATACTCCAAAGCCCAGGGGACTGAATACATAGGTTCTCTTCTGTATTCTTTCCAAGTACGGTAAGCCAGGGTCTCCCCTTCCTCTGTGAGGACAGGTTCTCCATGGAGCCTTCCTCTTTCAGAAATTTCAGAAAGAAGTGGTTCTGGTTTCCATATTTATATATATTCCAAAACTTCAGGGTAGACATGGCAGACCCTTCCAAGAACTTCTCATCATTCCTTTCTTCATTATGAACCTACAGATTCTATGTGCCAGCAAGAATTTGGGAGACACCCCACTGTCTATGAGAGATTCTACTGGAATGTCAAGGTTGCCCTTGGCTTGGGCAGGAATGGGAGAAACTCTCTACCATTTCCAGAGATTACCATGGATGGTGCCCAGGACCACAGACATCATCTCCAATCTGATCCTTCCCCCTCCTCTCTTCCTTTCCCCAACTCTCTGTGCAGAATAAGGAGGTGTGAGACATGGACCTATGATTGAAGCTTTTAGGCCAGTTCTGCCGCCTCTTAGAAAGTTGGGCATCAGAGCAAGGGTCAAGAATGTCTGCAATGGAGAGAGGCATGCTCTTTGTGGTCAACTTTACTTAGATATAGTTTATATTTTTATACACCCACCCACTAGTGCGTGTGTATGTGTTGCGTGTACACATTCCATGGCACACACATGGAAATCAGAGGAAGCCTTGCAGACATCAGTTTCCTCCTGCCATTGTGTGGGTCCTGAAGATGAAAATAAAATCGCCAGGCTTGACAGCAAGTGCCCTTACCCACTACACCATCTTGCTGGCCCTAATCTGTTATTTTTATTTCTTAAATTCCCTTGGAAACACTCAATACATTATAGCATTTTAAAACAAACCTTTGATATTAGCACAGATGAAAATGAGAGTCACACTCCACTGATTTTCTATAGAAGTAGAGAAACGTAGGAGTCTGGAAGGACAGTGGACTAAGACTCTGTTGGAGGGAGGCTGGAGAGCTGAGGTGGCCAGATCTCCTGGCAGAAGCAGGCAGGGCCAGCTCGTGCATGTCCTCCTGACAGGCCATGAAAACAGCTGCCTGTGTAGTTTAAGTTCTCGTTTTTTATGAGACAGAGCCGTGTGGTGAGGGAGAGAATTCTCTCAGATGTCTGTACACAGAGAGACAGTGGGCAGAGAGATAGTAACGGGAATGGCGCATATGTGTACGCTTGGCAAAAATGCCTCACCCAGAAATCTCTTATTGGGCTCCGAGCTGCCTGATAGCTTTAGCTATTGATGCATTCATCTTTCATGTTCAAAGTAAGTTTTTAAAAAGGTTTTTCAAGAGTAGGAATTTGAATGTGTCTCCATTCTCTCATGACAGACTGTTCGTTGTCTGACTCACGTCTTCCTGGCTTCTAAGCCTGCATGATAAACACACACAGCCCTGGTGCTCTGCTGGTGCAAGCTTCCCACCCCCACCCCCAGAAGGCTGCTTTTGTGTTTCCAAGGCTGGAACCTGATCTTTCTCTTCATCTACTTTCTTTTTTTTTTAATCTTTGGAGAAATGCCTGATAGATGTGGCTGTTTGTTATTTAAATGAAAAGCAAATATGTCTGCAAACACAGAGGTGATATCTAGAAAGATCTTGTTGTCCCTAAAGGACAGTTGTTTCATCCCTTGTCACAGCAGAGAGAGGGAGGTGTGCGGGAAGCAATAAACTGTCTTTATTGTAATGTTATGGGCAGGATCCTAGTGACTTCTAATTCTCTGTTGCCTAGTGAGCATGAAACATCAGAGTATTTAAATGAGATATTTACACTCAAAAAACTATTTACAGCATGTGAATAAAGCATACACACTCACACACACATACTCACACTCACACACACATACAATCACATACTCACACTCTCACATTCACATACACTCACATGCACACAGTCACACATACTCACACACGCATACTCACACACACATACTTACACACACTCACACACACACTCACACACTCACAGTCACACATACACTCATACTCATACACTCACACATACACACTCACACATTCACACTCACAAGACTAAATGGACTGGAGAGATGCCTCAGCAGCCAGCATTAAGAGTGCTTGCTGCCCCTGCAGAGGACCTGAGCTTGGTTCGAGCACCCACCACATCAGCTGGCCCACAACCACCTGTAACTGTAACTCCAGTCCCAAGGGGTGTGACTCACTCCTCTGGCCTCCACAGGTGCCTGCACACATGTGATAGACACAGACATGTACATAAATAAAGATAAAATGCACCTTTAGATAAGAACAAAATGAATAACTCTGCACTCATCGTTCCGGAGGGCAGAGCTGGTCCTCACTGAGCCTCCACGCCACGCCTCCCCCTCCTGGGTGGGGGTCAACCTCTGCCACTAACATTACACTTATCTCTTCAAGGGCTTTGGAGGAAGCTGTGGACGGGACACCTGAGAACAACTTGTTCTAAGAGGACTCCCCTCATGCTGTGTGTTGTTCCACAAGCTGCTCATAGTTTCAGTTTGCATGGGTGAGGTTTACCCTGTGGGTTCGCATGACCTGTCACAGACATGTTCAAAGGTACAGTGCTGTGGTGCATGAACACGCTGCAGCGTGGTAAATTTCTCCTATGAAAATCTGAATCATTTGATGTGAGTTTCTAATATTGCATAGGAACTATAATGGAAGATTGATAAGTTCAGTTATAGTCAATGATGTTCCTTAAAAGAGAGAATATCTTTCCTGTTTTAAAAAGGGCAACCAAAAAAAAAATAAAAATTAAAATTAAAAAAGGTGAAGGGGCTGGAGAGGTGGCAGATGTGAAGAGTGCTTGATGCTCTTACAGAGGACCACAATTCGATTTCCACCTATGTGGAGACACTCAAACTGTAGCCCAGCTCCAAGAGATGTAACTCCCTCTTCTGGCTTCTGTGTGTAGTTGTGCGCACACACATACACTCACACACACACACACATTAGTAAAAATAAAATGATTTTTTAAAAAGTGAAAAGGGAGCCTACAAAACTAGAATATACATCTGCAATGAGATACCCGCAGGAATTTCTGCTCATCAGAGACATACAGACAAACCTGAACCCCTCCCAGGAGAATGAAACAGATGACCTGGGCATATACACCCAGAAGAGGAAGTGAAGGGAAAGTAAACATGAATACCTGATCATCCTCATAGAAAGATGTCATCATGGTGCCCCTCCAGAAATACCAAGAAGCTTGAAAGTGCATAGCTGGTAAATTAAGAACCATGGGCAATGCCTGCCGACTGTTGAAAGGCGGTTAGACCATCAGAGCCTGAAACACCATCCAGCCTCCTCCAGTGAAGGTAATGCGCCATACTCTGAAGATGAGCCATTTTATTACATGGATCAAAATTTTGAGAAGCTGCTGCCCTTGGTACAGCAGGAAGCATGGACAAGGCTGCTCCAAACTCAGGCAGGCATTTTCTTAAGTGAGGTTCCCTTCTTTCTGATGACTCTTGCTGTGTCAGGTTGACATAAAATTAGCCAGCACACTTACAAATGCTTTAGCTCATGGCTTCATGGGGTTTTACAGGACAAGATTCTGATGATTCAGGGCCATGGGAAGACAGAAGACAGTGGTGGCAGGGATCTGTGAAGTAAGAGGCCTCATGGAAGACATTAATCAGAGAGCAAAGGAAGAGTGTGGAGCCAGGCTAGCTTCCCAAACCATGCCTCTAGCAACCCACTTCATCAAACTAGGTTTCACCTGTGTAAGTCTGGGGAAATCCCAAAGCACAGCATCTTCTGGGAACAAAGTATGCAAATCTGCCCTGTAGGGGACATCTCCTATGCAAACTCTAAGTTCCTGCCCCTGGCCCTCAAAAACTCTTGGCCATCTTAGCACGAAGTGAATTCATCTCCAGATGTCCTCCAAAGTCCAAACTAAACTTCTGAAACCTAAGGCAGACTGTTAGCTGTGAACCCCTGGATAGGAAAAAGAAAAGCACTTCCTTCCAGGAGGTAACGGCAGAGTAAACGTCTCCACTCCACAAGAGAGGGATGGCAGAACTACAAGAAAGGATGGGACCAAGGTGAAATTCCCAATGGGGAAAGCAAACACTAAATCTAGTTGCATGACATGTAGCCGGGCGTGAAGCTTGGAATGTGAGCGCTGCAGCCCGGTCGTGGGGCTTGGGATGTGAGCTCAGTTAGGAATAGGAAGCTCTTTGAGGGCAGCATTGCTCTCTGTAGCTCACACGGCTGGGCTGGCTTCAATTACTTTTTCTTGGGTAGACATTCCACACTGCTTGGATCTCCAACATTCTCAGCACTACTTCACCTTCTTGTTAACACCAGCCCTTGACAGTTTGTGTATGGGTGTGTGTGGGGGGGGTCATGTATATGAGCACATACATGTGCATGCACACATGTGGAGGTCGCTGTCTTCCTCAACTGCCCTCCACCTTAGTTTTTGAGACCAAGTCTCTCACCAAACCTGGAGCTCACCAGTCCAGCTAGAGTGTCTGGCCAGTGAGCTCTAGGTACCCTTATGACTCCACCCTCCAAGCAGTGGGGTATGGACGACACGTGCCTCCATGCCCGGCTTCTTATGTGGGAGCTGGGGAGTCAAACACAGCCCCATCATCCTTGCTCAACTAGCACTTTACCTACTGACCCATCCTGTGAGTTTTTAGCTTAGTAAGTTAGTGTGTGTAAAGTATCTCCTCCACCTTTAACTTCCATTCCCTGGTGATGGCTAAGAGCCCCGTGATATGGTAATGGGGTCGCTTCCATGGATTTCATTGCTAAGTGAGCAATCACTCATTTTGGAGGGTTTGTTGTTTCTCAACTGAATTGCAGAAGTTTTCTACATAGTCTGGTTTTAAATTATTTATCAGACCTATGTACTGCAAGCACTATTCACCAGCTCTAGCTGGTGTCATAGTATTCTTAGTAGTTCTTGGGATCAACAGAAGTTCGCAGTGGCGTCCAATATTGTTTTGGGGGGAATAGTTTTTTTTGGCTTTTACCCACTGTTCACCTCCTCTAAAGCTCAGAGATAGCATCTTGGGTTTTTTTGTTTTTGTTTTTGTTTTGTTTTTGAAAATCCAGTTTTCATTTGTTTTGATTTGTGGTTCATCCAGAATTAACCTTTGTTTATGGTGTGAGGGACAGAAGCTCATTCACTGCCCTTAGACTCTCCCACAGGCTGGTCCACTTGTTCCAGCATCGCGTGCTTAAAACGCTGTCTTTTCTCCATTGCAAGTTTGCTGAAAGTCAAATGACCGTGAGTCCATTTCTCTGCTCATTTCCCATCAACATAGCTGACTGGCATGGCCAGCAAGCCTCATGTGACNCGTCCATAGTGGCATGGCTTCCGTATTGATGTGATTTGCCTTGGCCTTAGGTGTCGAAATCACAAAGCTTGCCATACATTTTCAAATTTTCAAGTTTATCATATTGAATAAAGTCTACATATCTCAGTCTATGTGAATGCTGGGATTGCGTCAAAGACTGTAGATCAGTAGGAGGGAGCTGGCATCTTTGTTCAGGCTCTGGTTCAGAACATGATGCACCACCCCACATGGGTTTAGTCCTCACAGGCATAGTTTACAACATTCACATTTAAACGTCTTTGTGCAAGACAGGCCTGTTCTGGGGCTGAAGTATAGCAGTGTGCGGTATTTATGAATCCCATCTTTCCATTCTTGCTGCAGCACACAGGAGTCATCCTGCTCTTCTGGATGGATTTGTTGTCCTGTGGCTGCAGAAGCCTTGTGACTAAGGCAATGAACTGGTCAAACAAGCATTTGGAAGCACGCTAAGTAAATTTGTTGGTGGCATGTCGCTTAGATGCATTCCTGGGACACGTGAACCTTACTCTGAGGCAGTCACAGACACAGCTCCTGACCATTGGTGAACACCTGCACATTTATCTTATAATCACGTGACTTTGGAGATGGAGTGCTGCCAACCAGTGCCTGACCAGCCTAGCACAATTGTAGCTCATACTGGAGAGCCAGAGGTGCAGCGTGCCTCCTCTGTGAAGACTGTGGGGATACTAATGAGCTCGCATGCTGCTAGAGCTCCGTGCCGTGAGGAGTTGGTGGCATGGTGTGTGTATGGTAAGGGCTCTGCAGTGTCTGAAGCTCTGCTTAATTCCAAGGGTATGCATTTACATGCAAACTCTCCCTGACTGGCTGCTTCTTTCATCTCTACTTTCCGGGAAGTCAAGTGGAGTCCTTTAGCTCTCCGTGATCTTCACTTCGCCCTCTGTGTATCCAGCGTCTGAAACACTTGATTGCTCCTGGGAAAGCTTCTAACTCTCCTTTCCATCTCCTTCAAAGGAATACTCCACAACTCCACACTCGCTGTTTTACTAAAGCAGATATTTTGATAGAAAGCTTTTAATTTCCATAGAAAGGAGAGGAACATAAAAACAACTTTGCCATAACCATCTACTTCTTGGTAATTTACGTTCTAATTTTGTTAAGTATAACTTAATATTCTTCTCTGCCAAGATTTAAAAATTCAAAATCAATTATGTGTCCAGAATAATAACAAACCACACAGTAGTGGAACATAAATATTTTCAGACTCTGAACACCAAGGCCCTGACTTGCCCTCTGCCTAGCAGTCAAAGCATGCTTACTTAGAAACATCATTTTCAAAGTGTCTCCAGTGATTCTTAACTACTGAAGAGCAGAGACTATGGGTAAGATTTACTGGAACCTTGACAGTGGATGTTGACAGGATTTTTATAAGAGAGATTTTTAAAATCCTGATTTACATGTAAGTCACCATGTGAGCTTGGACAGTATTAACATTTACAGAACTTTTCTAAGCTGAGCTCCATGACAGTTCCTACACAGAGACTTCTTCAGGAAAGCTTTGCTGACTGAACTCCTGGAGGGTTCTTGTGGGCGAGCTAATCTCACTCATCATTCTGTGAGAGTTCGCTAACCCGGAAAGAAGCTGAGTCACTTGCCAAAGAAGCACAGGGAGTTAGACCTCAGTTCAGACCATGCAAATCATGGCTCTCAGTTGTTCTGAGGTTGGGCTCTTTCTTCATCTTCAGATCTTGTTTTCCCAACAGGACCCTGGAGGCTTCTTCCACTAGCCCTGATCTAATGCCCACCTGACCCTGCCAGCCCCGATCAGGGCTTTAACACTCTTTCAGCTCATCATGCTCTGCCCATTTTCTCCATGCCTTGGTTTTACCGGCATCAAATCTGAAGATCCATTATTAAACTGAAAATTAATGACTATTTATGGCTTAATGTGCGATCCCTTATTTAAACTGCTTCAATAATTACTCCATAGGGACAACTGATCATAATGGCCCCTTGAGTTAAATTAATCGACTTCTCAGTGTGTGCCAGGCGCTCTCAGAATTCCCTGTAAATCAAGTCATGGATCCTGTGCACACTGTCATTATCTCACTTGAGTAACGAGTTACAAAAGGACACAGCCAATGAATGATGTGTTTAGAGACAGGTGGGGTTATCCTGCCCCACTTTTACTGATACCCCTCAGACAGCAGCCTAATATCCTGGGCATGTGACCAACAGATGAGCAAAGCCTGCCCTGTGTGCCAGCATCTCCAGCTCATGACTCAGTGAGTGTCCTTGCGTGGCACTCAGTGCCCAACAGTAGCAAGATCGGCCTGTGTGGCATTAGCCTAACCTGTCCCAGTGGCGCAGGCCCTTACTCACGTGGCCAGGGTGACCCAGTGCTCTGAAACACATTGCTTGCCAGGAACCTGGGAGAAAGGCCCGGGTTACAGGCTGCCTTCTTTTAGAATTATTATTATTTTAATTTCTCCTTTTGTTGCAATGAATTTCTTCTTATACTATGTCCTGATTATGGTCTCTTCTCCCTCTTCTCCTCCCAGTTACTCTCCACCTCCCCTCCCGTCCAGATTCACCCCCTTTCTGTCTCTCATTAGAAAACAAACAGGCTTCTAAGGGATAATGATGAAATAGAGTAGCATAAAATAAAATGCAATAGGATAAAACAGAAGTTTCACGTAAGAATAGGACAAAGCAACCAGAAAAGAGGCCAAGAAAAGGCACAAGAAGAAAGAGATTCTGATGTATACACACACTGATTTGCACAGTCAGATCTCATAAGAACAATAAACTGGAACCCATAATATATATGCAAAATACCTATAGGGTAAAAGGAAAGAAAAAATATACATAAAATAGAATTAAATTGAGATAAAAAATTTTAAAAACTCTTGATACAGAGCCTCCAGTGATGCTGTTGAGTTAATTTTCTGTTAACCTCTACTGCTGGGCATACAGCCTACCCTTAATAATAGGTGGTTTCCCCAGTGAGACTGCCCTGGAGAAAACTAGGCTGTTGTCATTGGAGATGGCCTCTCAGTCAGGGATGGGGCATGTGTCCACCTGCAGCTCTAGGACCCCATACAGTGTAGGTCCTGTGCATGCTGCCTTGGTCTCTGGAATTCACGTGTGCATAACTCTGCTGATTTACAGGGCTTTGTTTCTTTGGTGTCCTCTATGACCTCAGCCTCTTCTTCTGAAGGGTTCCCTGAGCTCTGGGGGGAAGGAGAGATTATGTTTAGGGATGAGTGTTCCATGATCTATCACTGCATATTGTCTGGTTGTGTGTCTCTGTATTTGTTCCCATCTTTTGCAAGAGGAAGCGTCTCTGATGATGGCTGAGCAAGGCACTGATCTGTGAGTATAGCAGAATTCGGAGTCATTTTATTACTGTAGTATTTTTGTAGAACAGTAGTAGTATTTTGCTTCATCCTGGGTCCATGGGCTCCCTAGTCTCAGGTTTTTGGTTACTCAAGCAGTGTCTTGGAGTGGGCCTCAAGTCAAATCAGATACTGGTTGGTTGCTCCCACAAGCTTTCTGCCACCATCATATTAGTATATCTTGCAGGCTGGGCACCACGGTAGATCAAAGGATTTATGGTTGTGCTGGTGTTTATGTTTCTTCTTTGGTAGTGTACAGACTACCTACTTATACCAAAAACACCAGCATGTGGGGATGAAGGCTCTGTGTAGGCACCAGTTTAGTTTCTCCATTTTCAATGTACATGTTGTCTTCAGTAATAGGACCTTGCCATCAGTTTGTGGAGAGCAACCTATAGCCTTAGCAAAGACCTGGGTAATTTGGGGATTCCCGTGAGACCCCTTTGGACAGCAACTCAGTTAAATGTAGCCCATTTCTGGTACTACAAGCTTCATTTGGTGATAAGAGATGTCCATTTGGGACTCTCTCTCTCCCATTATTTGGTGACTTCATTTAGATCACCTTCCTACATGTATATATTTAGGAAGCTTCTACTGTGTTAGGTTCCCACACTACCCCTCAAATGGCTTTGGATTTTAGCTCTCCATATTCCCTCCCTTGTCCCTTCCCCCCACCTCCCTACTTGATCTTCTCTTTCCAGTCCCCATCTATCCATCTGTAACAATCTACTCTATTTCCCCTTCCTAGGGAGATCTATCTGTTCCCTCTAGTTCCTTACTCTATAACTAACCTCTGGGTCTATAGATTGTAGCTTTGTTATTATTGGCTTAACAGCTAATATCTACATATAAGTTAATAAATAACTTTATTTGTCTTTCTGGGTCTGGATTACCTCACTCAGGATGTTATTTTTTTTCTTCATCCATTTGCCTGCAAATTTCATGACGTCATTTTTTATTAAGCCTAAGTAATTGTTACACTGTGTAAATGTACCACAGTTTTTTTTTAAATGTAATCATTGTTGAGAGACATTTAGGTTGTTCCCAATTTCTGGATATTATGCAAAGAGTAGCAATGAACACAGTTGGGTAAGATTCTCTATTGTAGGGTATCCTTTGGGTATATGCCTGAGAATAGTATAGTTGGATCTTAGGGTAGATCTGTTCCCATCTTTCTGAGGACCTGTCACACTGAACTCCATAGTGGCTATACAAGTTTGCACTGGAGGAGTGTTTCTCTTACTCCACATCCTTGCTAGCATGGGCTGTCACATGTTTTATTGATCTTAGCCATTCTGATACGTGTAAGATGGAATCTCAAAGTAGTTTGGATTCGTACTCCCCTGATGGCTGAGGATGTTGAATAAAAATTTATTATGTTTCTTAGCCATTTGAGTTTCTTCTTTTAAGAATTCTCAGTTTATACTTGTACCCCATTTTAATTGGGTTATTTGTGTTCTTGATATCTAGCTTTTGAGTTCTTTGCATACTTTTAATATTAGCCTTTTATCAGATGTGTGGTTGATAAAGATCTTTTCCTATTTTGTGGGCCACCACTTTGCCTGACGGATGGTGACCTTTGTCATGTAGAAGCTTCAGTTTCATAAGGTTCCACTTATTGATTTTTTTTTTTTAAATCTTAGTGCCTGTACTAAGGGTGCTCTGTTCAGGAAGTCTTTTCCTGTGCCAGTGAGTTCAAGGCTATTCCCCACGTTCTTTTCGATGAGGTTCAGTGTATCTGGTTTTATGTCTGAGGTCTTTGATCCATCTGGAGTTGTTTGTGCATGGATGGCTATGAGTCTGTTTGAATTCTCGTACATGCAGCCCTCCCAGTCTGACTGTTGCTGAAGATGCTGCCCTCCCCCAGTCTGTGTTTTTGGCTTTTTTTTTTTAATGAGAAATCAGGTGTCCATGGGTATGTGGATTTATGTCTGACTCTTTAATTCTATTCCATTGATTAGTATGTCTGTTTTTGTGTGAACACTGCACTGTTTTTATTATTGCTCTGTAGCACAGTTTGATGTCAGGGATGGTAGAACCTCCCAAAGTGCTTTCATTATTCGGGGTTGTTTTAGCTATCCTGAGTTTTTGTTTGGTTGTTTGTTTCCATATGAAGCTTCTATCTCACTGGGGGGGGGTGTTATATCTCTGTTTAAATTGCTTATCTGATAATGACTTAAGTTTATTATCCATTTCATTTAGATTTTCTAATTTGGTGGAGTACAGTTTTGAAAGCATGTTCTTAGGATTCTCTGTATCTCCTCAGTGTCTGTTATTATGCCCCATTTTCATCTCTTATTTTGTTAACTTGGATCCTCTCTCTCAGCTTCTTAATTAAGTTGGATAAAAGTTTGTCAGTCTTATAAATTTTCTCAAAACAAAACAAAACAAATCTTTGTTTCAGGGATTCTTTGTATTTTTCTCTTTTATTGATTTCAATCATAGTTTGATCATTTCTTGGCATCTGCTCCTTTTGAGTTTTTGTTTTAGGGCTTTCGGGAGTGCTGTTATGTCACGAATGCTCCAGATTTTCTAGGACTATGAACTTGGCTCTTCGAACCATCTTCATTGTGTCTCATAAGTTTGGGTATGCTGTGCATTCATTTCCATTCAACTCTAGAAAGTCTTTCATTAATTCCTTAATTTCTGTCTTGATCTATTTTCATTCAGTGGTAAATTGTTCCGTTTCCACGAGTTTGTAAGCTTTCTGCTATTTCTATTGTTGATATCAAGCTTTAATCCATGGGGGTCAGATAGAATGCAGGGTGTTATTTCAATTTCTTGTATCTGTTGAGACTTGTTTTGTGTCTGAGTATTTGGTCAATTTTTGAGAAAGTCCCATAAGGTGATGAGAAGAAGGTATATTCTTTTGTATTGGGGTGAAATGTTCTGCAAATATCTGTTTTGTCCATTGATTTATAACATCTGTTAGTTGAAGTATTTTTGTGTTTAGTTTTTGTCTGAATGGCCTAACTATTGACATGAGTGGGAATTGAAGTCTTTCACTATCAGCGTGTGAGGGTCAAGCCGTATTAATGTTTCTTTTATGAATGTGGGTGTCCTTGTATTGGGGGCATAGATGTTAAGAACTGCAATGTCCTCCTCATGGATTTTTCTTTTGATGAGTATGTAGTGTCCTTCCCTATCTCTTTTGATTTGTTTTGGTTTGAAGTCTACTTTGTCGGATATTAAAATGATCACACCAGCTTGCATCTTAGAGCTACTTACTTACCCTGAGATGATATCTATACTTGGTGTTAAGGTGTATTTCTTGAATGCAGAAGAAGGACAGATCTTTTTTTTTTTGGTATCCATTCTGTTAGTCTGTATCTTTTATTGAAGAATTGAGATTATAGATCTTAAGAGGTATCAACGAGCAGGGGTTTTCATTTGTTATTTTGCTTTTGTGACTGTGGTTCTGATGTTGTTGTTGTATGTGTTTCCCCTCTTTAGATTGATTATTTATTTTCTGTATTTTCTTGGGTGTGGATAACCACTTTAGATTGGATTTTTCCTTCTAACATTTCCTTTAGAGCTAGATTAGTAGGTAGAATTGCTTAAATTTGGTTTTATCATATAATGTCTTATTTTCTCAATCTGTTGTGATTGAAAGTTTTGCTGGCTAGAGTGGTCTGGGCTGGTGGCATCTGTGGTCTCTTAGAGTCTATAGGCTCTTCTGAGTTTGAGTCTCTGTTGGGATGTCAGGTATTATTCTAATAGGTCTGCCATTCTATGTTACTTGGTCTTTTCCCCTCACAGTTTTTAATATTCTTTCTTTGTTCTGTACATATCGTGTTTTTATTATTATGTGCTAAGGGGACTTTCTTTCCTGGTCCAGTCTATTTGATGTTCTATATGTTTTTTGTACCTTGATAGTCATTTCTTTCTTTAGGTTAAGTAAATTGTTCTCTATGATTTTGCTGAAAATATTTTCTGTGCCTTTGACATGGGTTTCTTCTCCTTTCTCTATCCCTATTTTTTATAAGATTTTGTCTTTTCATGATGTCCCAGATTTCCTGGATGTTTTGTGTCAGGAGTTTTTGAGATTTAGCATTTTTTTTTCCTATCATGTCTTCAATGCCCAAGAGTCTCTCGCCCATCTCTTGTATTCTGTTGGTATGGCTTGCTTCTGAGGTTCCTGTTCAAGCTCCTAAACTTTTCCTTTCCATCTTTCCCTCAGTTTAGCCTTTCTTTATTGTTTCTATTTCCAATTTCAGGTCTTAGACAGTTTTACTCAATTCCTTCCACTGTTTGTGTTTTCATAGATTTCTTTAACGGATTTATTTATTTCCTCTTTAAGGACATCTATCCTATTAGTAAAGGCTATTTTAAAGCCTTTGTCTGTGATCCAGCTATATCGCAGTTCCCAGGGCCTGCTGCGGTAGTGTTGCTGGACTCTAGTGGAGACATACTGTCCTGGTCATTATTGTGTTTTTACATTGGCATTCTGGATTTGGGCTGATTGTAATTCTGGTTCTTGCTATCTGGTTTGTTTGTGTTGGATGGGTGTTTTGATCCTTGGTTTCTGTTGCCCTCTCTGGTTCTTGGGAGGGTGTGGTGCTGTGTGTTGCTTTCAGTCAGAAATTCTTCTGGTATCTTGTTAGGTGTGGCCACTGGGCTTTCTGGGTGAAATGAGTCTCTTGGTTTGGGGAGTTGACACTGTGGAATGGGTATGGGCTTGGGGTGGTGGTGGGTGCTGAGGTGGTCCACACAAGGGATAAAAGCATTGTGTTCCACCAGGACTACAGACTCAGAGGTGAGACCGGGGATTGGGTTTGGAGGAAAGGAGAGAGCGTGAGAAGATCTGAAGCTCACCCACCTGCTTGGCTGGCCTACTTGCTGGCGGGC
>LOEQ01001901.1:335537-352282 GCA_001685075.1 Bramus lutescens
GGTGAGTGAGTGAGAAGGATTAGGGAGATTTGTGGGACCTGCTAGAGATGGGCAGAGAGGACGGATGGCAAGAGAAGCGTGTCATCTGCGACAGAGTTGGAGGCGAGACTACGAGGCTGCATTTTCAGTGAAGGAAGCGGAGGTGAAGAGCTGCAGTTAAGCTTCCTGTCTCGCTGGAGGGGTTATACACAGGGCATCGTGAACAGAGAGTGTCGAAGAGCTCCACTGTTCTAGACTTCCCCAGGAGTGTCTGCCTGGCAAAAACCGCCTTAGCGCAGTCAGCTGGTGGGTCAGAGCACTAGTGAAATAAAAGAGAGTAACTAGCAACGATCAGGAAACGTCAGAATCTCACGGATACTCCACTGTCACCTTGCTTGAGATGACTGTTTTCTGGTTTGTTCATATCTCCAGGGAAGCACCCACTGTGAGAACAGCATCGTCTGCACAGAGCCTAGTGTTTAGAATACAGCGCACCACAGAGACCTTGAGGATTGTAGGGGAAACAAGACCACAAGCAATTAAGTAAATTCCCGAAGGGAAGCATTTGGGTCAACTCACACTTCCTGGTCTTATAGCCAATGTTCTTGTTTTAATTGCCTAACTCACACTCCCATTCTGTTGGGAAAATCAAGCCCTGGACACACAGAGGTTTTTTTTTTTATGCCCACCGGGAGCGGGCGACTTTACTCTGGAAAGGCTCATGCACTGTGCCTTCAAGAGCACCCTCGTGGCCCCCGGGTTGCTCAGTAGCGCCATTTGTTTTGTTTGTCTGAGACAGTCTTACTCAATAGCCCAAGCTGCCAGACATTCTCTATGTAGTCCAGGCTAGTGCTGAGCTCCTCCTGTCCTTACAGTCCCTTTGGTTCAGCCTCCCGAATAGTGGCTTCACAAGCAGTGTGGGTGACAGCTGGCTGCAATGGCTTGTTTGAATTTCAGAATAGCACTAATTATACATGTCCAGGTCTACTGTAGTCGATGTTCTCACTTCTGATGTCCATCATTTTTGGATTGGATTCTTCTGTCTTTGTACTGGAAAAGGCTCACTTGTAGATCTGAACCAAGCCACTCTCCTCTCAACGTGTGACTACACAGAATGTGTCTATAAAGATTCATTAAGTTATTTTGCAGATACTCAGCTGACCTGGTCATGGGAGCCAGAAAAACTTCCATCTCGCACTGAGGCTAACAGCTGTCAATCATCACCTTGCCCTATTAATAATGAACTAAGCCAGATTGGAAACAGCCCTTACAGGGAGGGTCGACATGGCTGAGGATTGTGTGAAACAAGAGCATTTAAGTTTTATGTATTTTTACCAAGAGAACAAGATGTTAGGTCAGACCCTGGATATGAGGATGATGACGTCAGAGCTTGTGCTGGAAGCTGGAGAATCCTGGAGGTTATGACAGTCTGTCCAGATTGGACCAAGGTTAGTTATCTTGAAATTTTAATCTTTATTTCAATGTCAAAATATTTAAAAGATTATCATTTTCTTTGCTTCATTTTCTGGAGTGTTAAGTACCTAAAAATTGTATTTTTATGTTATTTGTATAACATTTTCTATTATTTTCTTTACTTGGTGATGTATGTGGCATCCAAAAAAAGAAATAGGAAAAGTTTTTTTCCACTCCTCAGGTTTGTTTAATATATTC
Organism: Bramus lutescens; assembly: GCA_001685075.1. Taxonomy (NCBI): domain Eukaryota; kingdom Metazoa; phylum Chordata; class Mammalia; order Rodentia; family Cricetidae; genus Bramus; species Bramus lutescens. The sequence goes on from LOEQ01001901.1 coordinate 337,188, forward strand.
TTGGCCCAGATGTAGGATTTTCTTAGGGACTTTTGTCTATGTAAAACCGGATGAATTGTATTTTAAAGGGCTTATTTTTTAAAAATCCCTTTTTAGAATTCCAGCTGGGCTGAGGGAACTTCGCGGGTTCAGCACTGGGCACCATATGCACAGATGTCCCCTGTCCCTGTGTCCCTGCCCTTGATGGCTGCTCCTGGCTCTTCTCCCAGGAGGCAGCACACATTCAGGCAGGCTGCAACATGACTTCAGGGCACAGATGAAGAGACACAAAGTTAGTTAGCTAGTTAGCTCGTTAGTTAAAGGCAAGTTTTTACTTTATAGCCCAGACTGGCCTGAAACGCTGTAGTAAAAACTGAGCTCAAACTTGTGGCAATCCTCCTACATCATCCTCCCAAGTGCTGGGATTATGGAAACGTGGCATCTGGCTATAACATGTTGCTTTTGTTTTGTTTGGAGACAATGTTTTTATGAGGCCCCAGCTGACCTCCAACTCATGGTCCTGTGTCAGCCTCCCTCCTTAGGGCCACATTCTCAACAGAAATAGTTATCTGTGAGCTAAATTTCAATTTAGCTTGTCCAGCTCTTTACCCTAAAGCGGTTGCTGTCCAGATGATAACTAACAGATACTTACTTGCCATCCATCTATGAGCTACATCTCCCTGCCAGTTCTCACTCAAAGGAAAGAGAGCACAGAAAGTTTGAAGAATGAATGTGAAAGCACTTAGTAAACTCGCGAAGACAGGAGGTGTTGTCCTGGTCTTCCTGATGATGCGGTTTCAAGCGATTCCCCACTGCGCTGCTCTGTGTCAGTCGCCAGGCGGCATCGCTAAGACTCGCTGTTACCATGCTCTTTATCTGCGCTCGCTTCCAAGGCTCACAAATATCTCCAGAAACATAGCTTCTATCATTTCTCCGAAATAACATTTATGGCAGGAAAGGAGACTTAAAGTAGTTTTTGTAGATTCCTCTCCCATGAGATATTTAATGAAATGTTTACACTGATAAATGGGAGCGATCAATGGTCCAGGGCAGTGTGGCGTACAAAAGCAATTATAAGAACAACCAGGCTTAGGGAGATGAGAGAGCATGGCAAGGACAGAATGCTCCTGGAGAGCAGGAAACAGGAAGCAAAGTCTTAGTGAAGGGGACCGTGAGACGAAGCTAATGAAGCTGGGAAGAGGAGAAGCCATGACGTGTCAGATATGGATGTTGTATTGTGCTGATGGCCACTCATCAATGCGCTATCAGAAAAGACCAAGAGGACGTGCACGGGGCTAGGAAACTCACCCAGGTTCCCTTGAAGAGATTTGAATTTCTGAGATCTCTCTCCTAAGCACTGGGACAAACAGGAGTCAGGATATGCTTATACGGTACCTGATGAGCTCGGAGAAGCCTGTTCTAGTCACATTTGGGGATCCAGACAATACTGGGCTTGCCTAGCAGACTCTGAAAATGTAGGTGTTCATGAAGTCATGTGAGGATGGCTCATGGTGTCCGTTACATTGCCAGGTTAGGAGAGAGATGACTATTAAAGCCCCCCACCCCTGCCTGAGGTCATTAGATCCATACAGTGGAGAATCAATCCGTGTCTGAAATCTCACGAGCCACCTGCAGTGTGGGGAGGAGGGGGTGTGGCCTACAGCAGGGGAGGCCCAATCTCTTGACTACACTGAACCAGATGAAGCTACTCTCGAGCAGACCTATCTGAAGTGTCCTCCACATGCAGACATCAGTCCAGAAAGGAATGCTCTCATGGTACTTCTTATGCTTCCCGTCAAATACAGTCTGGCTGTAAACATTAAAAAATGAATTCCTTTGTATATATTTAAAGTATACCACAAGATAGCCTGTGTATCGATATCAAAATGCCAGTTCAATATATAGTAGTCTTTTCAAAAATGTTTTTGCTTGAAATAGAATTTTATCACTTTCCCTCCTGCCTTTCCTCCTTCCAGCCCCTCTCATTACCATCTCTCAAACCCTATGAATCTGCTCAAATTGATGCCTTTTCCTTTGATTATTATTGTTACATATGCACATATGTGTGTGTATGTGTGTATGAATAGATGTGAGTGTATATATATGCATATGTGTATATGTATGTGTGTATATGTATGCATGGATATGCACAGATATATACCTACTGTGTCTCTTTTAGTTGGTGGTGTCTGTCTGGTTTCAAGGCTGGCCACTCTGCACTGGGAGTCAATGGGGGTTGGGAGAGACCAACTCTCATCTTATCAGTCATTAGCTGCCTGTGGTTCTTTGTGCAGCTGTGAAAATTCTTATGTGTAATCCTCATCCCACAGTTTATATTTTAATCTTGTTCCTTTACATATCTGCTCTACACCCTGACTTGTATATCCTGGTGTCCCCACTCCCTTCATTGATTAAAATGAACTTATATTATGTGCTTGTACTGTTAGGATTTTTATACATACTTTTAAGAGCATCTCTTTTCTTTCTCGTCAGGGTTAAGGATAATGACGTAGATGCTGTCTGTATGCGTACTTCATACAGGGTAAGAAGACCCTGGGCTCTTGGACATTAAAAAGCTAAGCCAACCAATTGACTTCACTATTTAAATTTTTAGAACCAGTACATTCTAAAAAGTTATAGGCAATAATCAGTTAACTATGGCACCTCAGCAACCAGTAGTTTTAATGGCTTCATCACTTCACCTTCTAACCAGTTGCATGACAACCTGCCATTGGAATGCTATTAGTCACTAGTACCATTGTATCAAAATATGATTAATACATCGTGGAGACAAGGCCCAGTGAAGCTATTTTCAAATGCTCTATAAATGGAAGTACTTCTTGAAAAACAATCATTTTCCTGGCAAGTATGTCACAACCAATGCCCATCAGCTGACCAATGTCCATTTGTACCCATCACATTCATAGGCAGTGTTGTGGGCATTTCTTGTCTCTCTCTGTGCTTCTTTGCAGTACAGTGCGAAAGCCTTGTTCTTTGAGGGCATCCTTGGGCTAGAATCCAAACAGGGACTTGCTGATTTCATGTCAATTAGGACAGATGATTTCTTTAACTTGCAGTTCCTTCAGTTGTTAGGCAAGGATAGGAAGTCACGATAGCTTTTTCACTTTGGTAAAATGTGTAAATAAAGACCTAACAGAATAATAAACACAAATATAAAGGGAAGAGGAAGGAGTAGATGCCGGTAATGGACACAAATTATGAAGGAGGATATAAAGCTAATTCTTTTTCTGATGCTAACTCTGTCATGAAATTTTTGAATTTGATGGAAGATAAGTGCATAAAATATATTCAGTACTGAAAGAGTAAAATTTAATACAAAGCTTCACAGTTTCCATTTCAAATCCAATTCTACCTATATGCAGTTTCATTGAGTTGCATTTGTATAGGCTTGGGGCCTTTTAATTTTGGTGTGTGGTATTTTTATTTGTTTGAGGGGTTTTTTAATGTAAGTTTTTGTATATTAGGTAGTTAATATATGTTATTTTCCCTTAATTGTGTTCATCTGAGAACTTCAACACTAAAACAAAAATGTCAGTATAGAATAAAAATAAACATGGCTCCAGGAAAAGAATGTTCAGAAAAGCCTGTGGGTGTCCACAGGCTGGTGGTGCTGGTCATTTCCATGACTGTGAGATACCTTGGGAAGGAAGTTGTCTTTGTGCCCAGTGAGGAACACTCGTGAGGAAAGACAGCAACAGAGTCTGGTGCTGCTGGGTGTGAAGTTCAGCATCAAAAGGAAAGACTGTTAGAATGCTTGTGAATAATGTTTATGCATTTAGTCCTAATTATCTCCAAAAGATTCATATATCCCTAAAAAGCCTGCATGGAAGTGGATGCTTCTCTCTCTCTCTCTCTCTCTCTCTCTGTTACTACTCATATGTAGACAGACATTCTGCTCCAGGGGAGGCAGAAGACGTGCCACCTTCAACAAAACATACCACAAAAGGTGGAGACTGAACTAATGCCCTCCTTCCTGTGCCCCCCCAATCTCCCTCTTAGATCGGCTATGACACTATCAGAGCTTGCTGGAAGCATCAGCACCAGGAGAGTACTGATAATGTGGGACGTCAGCATCAGCACCATTAGAGTACTGATAATGTGGGATGTCAGCATCAGCATGAGTAGATTACTGATAATGTGGGACGTCAGCATCAGCACCATTAGAATGCTGATAATGTGGGACGTCAGCATCAGCACCATTAGAATGCTGTTAATGTGGGACGTCAGCATCAGCACCAGTAGAGTGCTGATAATGTGGGACATCAGCATCAGCACCGTTAGAGTACTGACGTGGACGTCAGCATCAGCACCAGTACAATACTGATGTGGACGTCAGCATCAGCACCAGTAGAGTACTGATGTGGACATCAGCATCAACACCAGTAGAATACTGATGTGTACATCAGCATTAGCACCATTAGAGCACTACCATGTCAGACAAACTGCAGAAGAAATCAGGTGTGCAGAATGGAGAAGCTGCCTCAGCAAAAATATGTGTGTGGTCATGTGTCCATCTGCAAGTGTGCAGGCAGACTACCAACACATTGTTCTGGGTGTAGGCTTTATCTTATCATTTGGAGCTAGGCATGAAGTTATTCATAGAATGGTATTTAACAACGCAGAGTGGTTTAAAGCATAATTTGTATGATCATATATGTTCATTATAAGCATCTAATATGCTCCCAAGCTTATTCATTTTGTGACTACATTGGTTTTAGAGCTATTGAAAAACATGAAAAGCAATGTGTTAGACATTTACATCTGTTCACTGAAAAAAATCATTGAGCATATTGTTGATTTGGGGTTGAAATGTCAGCTCAGGCTAGACAGTGTAGACAAAGACACACTGTCACATCTTGGCTGTTTCAACCATGCTTAGCTACAGGGGTTAAAACTCAGCATGCATTTATTGAGTACTTGTTCTATGCAGAGCTCAGAGCTCTGCATTCAAAATGCATTTAGATATTGCATCTGTACAGGGGCAATTCTCTGGGAGGGGTAGAGTTAGCCACACACTACAGACAAGGGCTCATGTGCCTTAAGTCAATTTGTCATGGAGTCATGGGGTCAAGATGTAAACAATCCCATGTCCTTATCTACCACCTGGTTCCTCTCGCCTCTCTCAAGATGAGTGACTCTAGTTACATAGCTAGCCGGACTCATTTAGGCCCTTGGATGACGGTGGTACCATCTAGAGAGCCACTGAAAAGAAGCACCCATCTTATGTTACAGCCCCAAAACCCTGGATAAGATTTGCGTTTCAGGATCCCAGGTGGTCTGTAGGCACACTGGAGAAGTACCTGCCCTGCATCTCACTCATCTCTGCCCTCTCCTGCTTGTCTGGTCAGTGCAAAAGTGGTAGTCAATCCACTGACAGCAAGTCACACAGCTTTGAGGAAACACCAGCTCATGGAAAGTCTCTGTCTCTCTTACACAGGGTTTATGATATCAGCAACTGGTTAAAAACTAACTGTACAGTTTTCAGGATGGCCAATCGTCTGACACTGTGGCTGTGCAAAAGGCTCTTGGAAGAAAAAAACCAACCTTCAGAGAAGTGTTGTTCACAGAGGGTGTGCTGATTGCTGCAGCTGACATCTTTAAGACTAGGAGCCCTGATGCCTGCCTTGTCCTCCCACCATGGCACCACAACCTGGCAGGTCAGACTCAGATCAACCAGCTGTGAGGAAACAGCTCCAGGACAGGTCATGTTCCTAGGACTCTCTCCTAAGGCTCCCGAAACATTAGGCTGTGACTTACAGCCTCATTGAATCTGGAGCAAAGCACTGGATTGCTGAGTGTCTGAGGAGTTCATGGGGATTGCGATAGAAGCAGCAATTCTTCCACAATTGCTACTGTGGTATGTTAGTTAAGACATTGTTAGGATTCAGGAAGAAGCTCCTGGGCTCCCCAGCAGAGGCTGTGATGCATAAGCTGCCTAGAGAGAAATGAAGGATGTGTTTGGTGACAGTCTGCAAATGTGTTTGTTGTTTGCTTGTTCGTTTTGTTTTCAAAGAAACAGGAGAAGTCCGCGGTCATTTTAGCTTTGGCAAGTCTTAGGCACAGCCAAATCTCATGACCTTTGGGTACCTTTGCTGAGCACAGTGTTTATGCATGAACATGAACTGTGGTTTTGTTTCATATTTTTGTATGACAATTCTGAAATATGACCCCATGTGGAATTTCTGTAACTTTAACTGGTCTTCCATTAGATAGCATATGCTGAACTTCATAATTTAGCATACTGATTATGTTCACTCATTCATGAAAAATGTTCCCATTTCTGATATTATCTCTTCTAAATGAAACCCAAAGTAAAATCTATTTCATCTAGATTAATGTGTGAGGGGCATGGGGTGGGTTTACTGCAGCTGCTGAGGCAGGCTGCCCAGAGATGGATCTATCACTTTGGCCATCTTCCCTAGTCATCCCAGTCCCTGAGACTAAATGCCAGATGGAATGGTTCAGTGGCCATGGGGATGGGCTCACAGCTCAGTCAATCAGCAAGCAGCTGACATCTCTCGAGCTTCACCAGCTGGTGGGTGAGAAAAGTATTAACATTTACAACCATATTTGACAAATTTTCCCCACTCTGGGCTCTCCACCTGTTTATGTGGGAATGTTTACGTGGGCATTCCAGCTCATTTCAGATGGACCCTGTGCTCGTACTTCTGAGTGTTGTTAAGGGTACGTTCTCTGATAGCTCAAAAGTCCCTCAGTTGCCTCGAATGTGTAAAGGTGAATGAAGTTCACTCCTTCAGGGACAGAGAGTGTGGTTTGTCTCTCTTTGAAGCAGGGTGCAGGTCTGCAGCAGCTGGGGAGCCTCTTTGATGCCATCCTCCACCTTCCCGCCTTGATGATGTCTGTATTGCTTTTGCTGTTCATTTCCCTGGAGATCTGGCTCCTGGTGGACCACAGTGTGCACATCTGTCCACCTTCTCTGGAGCACTGACACCCAAACTGTCTCTGTTCCTGGCAGAATAAACTCTTCTTTCTTGCTTCTACCTCACGCAGGAGAAATCCCAGATCTGAAAAATGCAGGGCCTTGGCATCTCTCTTCCAGTCTTCCTCACAGGGCAGTTTCCTGTGCTACCCGAACCATTATCCCAACATCCACCAATTCTTAGGTATCAAGAGATGCACTCTACTGAGTTTGCTCAGTAATTTTCAAAGTACATGACCTTCCAGTAAAGTCTGAATGGATACCAAACTAGCTTCTGGAGCCAGTGTGTGGCTTCCCACTCGTTCTTTAAATGTTTAAGGCATCAGAGCCTATTTAATCCAGTCCTAGGTGAAGCCAGGAAAGCAGAACCCTTGCTTGGGATACAGCTGAGTGAGACAAGAGGGATAGGATATATGATATAATTCCATGTTTGCATTCTGACAGGGAAGAGTCACTAGTTGTGACAATAGCCACTATCCCTTCACTTTGGGAATATAGCCAGGATCCCAGGTAGGGTGGCATTTTCAGAGTGTTCATTCTCTCATTTGTTACTTAATAAATAATCACTAATTGTTTAGTTTGTATTCTGTGCATTTATGCTATGGATGGAAGGACAGATGGACAGACAGACAGACAGACAGACGGATGGACGGACAGATGGATGGATGGACGGACGGACGGATGGACGGATGGACGGATGGATGGCATAGATATAGGATTGTGATAGCTGATAGAAATTGTCAACCTGCCTGGCTGTAGATCACCCACAAGACAAACCTCTAGACATGCCTGTGAGGAAGTTTCTGGATTCAGTTAGATGAGGTGGGAAGACCTCATTGTGCTAGGGTCATGGACTGAATAAAACTGAGAAAGTGGGCTGAGCACCCATCTCACTCCCCTCCCTGACTGTGGACACACTGCGCCAACCTGCCTCACCTCCCCCGACATGCCCTCCCTGCCACCAGCTTACCCCCCTCCCTGACTGTGGACACACTACACCAACCCGCCTCACCTCCCCCGACATGCCCTCCCTGCCACTTTACTGTACCCCGGAACTCTGAACCAAAACAAATTCTTTCTTCTTTAAAGGGAGTTGCCTTTATCAAGTGTTTTGGCATAAAAAGAAGAAAAGCAACTAATACCAGGCTCTTGAGGAATTCTTCAGGTAGAAATTGAAAGTCAGTCCTTGGCATGACAGTGTTTGGGTGAGGGGGCTTTGATGATAGAACCATCACAAAGACTCCCGGCCCCTTTCTGCCATGTGCATACTCTGAGAAAATGTGACCACCTGTGAACCTGTAGGTGACTCTCACCATTTACTGAATCTGTTGGTCCTTGATCTTGGATTTTCCAGCCTTCAGAAATGAGACAAACTTATTTTTTTCCTCTCCCCTGAGGTACTTAGAGACTGAACTTGGGATCTCAAACATGCTAGCTAGGCAAGGGCTTTACCGCTGAGCTAAGTCAATAGATAGCTAGATAGCTAGATAGATACATACATACATACATAGAAAGATAATAGATAGATAGATAGACAGATAGATACATAGATAGACAGACAGACAGATAACAGAGAGATAGACAGGTATCTTCCTTATGCCTGCTGTCCTCAGACCTGAGGTGCTCCGATGACAGAGCAACACAAGAAACTTTTATTTTTGTAAGACACTACTACCTGTCAGACAACTAGAATCATGTGGTAAGGTCTGAGGAGAAATGTTGCAAAATCTTCCTTAACACTGTGAAGATGTGTCACTGTAATTGGTTTAATAAAGAGCTGAATGGCCAATAGCTAGGCAGGATAAGGTTAGGCGAGATTTCTGGAGACAGAGAGGTCTCAGGGAAGAAGAAAGTCCGAGTTGCCAGCCAGACACAGAAGAAGCAGGATGGGCAGTACAGAGTAAAGATAACTGAGCCACATAAAAGAACATAGATATAAAGATACGAGTTCATTTAAGTTATAAGAACTAGTTAGGAACAAGCCTAAGCTAAGGCCAAGCTTACATAATTAATAATAAGTCTCCATGTCATTATCTGTGAGCTGTGGCCCAAAGAAAAATCCATCTACAGGGTAAGTCTGTGGAGGGCACAAGTACCCTTGCACCTGCAGTCACATGTGGTCTAAGAATGGCTCTCGTTTGTGTTTGCAGCTCCTTACAATTTTAGCTTCTGCGCTCTCCTTGTGAGTGTTTTTGCTGTTTACCATCTGCTTGAGATGAGCAAGCCTCACACCCACGAAGGCACCATCTTTCTTTACTGAGGGAGTTAACAGCACTTGTGGTTCTGTGGACCATCCAGGGTCTTCCTTCCGTTTAAAGCATGGAACTGATGCTCCACTTTCTGCAGGCCAAATGAAAACCAAGACCTTCTCCAGAACTTTTACATCCCATTGAAGAGTATGCATTTTATCCCAAATGCAGTCAGATTGCATATGGGACTTCAGCAGAGGACTTGTTGGTTTGGGTTTATGGTTTCAAGGGATTTTGTTTTTAATGTTTATTGGGCATGTGTCTGGTGTTTCCAAGACAAACACAAAAGTAACAGGAACAATGTTCTCAAATAGTTTGCGATCAAGTGGCTCAGCTTGCTGCCCCTAAAGGAGGAATTACTGTCGGAGTTGTCCGGCCAGTCAGACAGCTCTGAGAGAACGAGGAGGAGAACTAAATTTCCACACACGGAAGAGAGATGCTGTTCCACTCACACATGTAAGAGCGATCTAGTTTCAGAAGAATTTCTAGTGTGCCTTAGGTTTCCTTGTAACTTGCTTTCAAATTAACATTAAGTTGTTGTCTTTATTTCTGGGTCACAGTGAGCTACTGAGGATGAAAGAATGGCCTTCAGATCCACAGTGCACCTTTATCAGAGAAGGGATTTCCCAGGCTTTGTTATCTGTGAGTGCAGCTTGTTTGCCATAGAGAACACTAGGAGTTATTTTAAAACCCTGGGAGGTTGTGAGTCTCCTTTAAGGAGGTTCCTGAGAGCGAGCTGCCTTCAGCCTTCTCTTGAATGTTCGTACAATGATTCTTTTTTCTCGGAAGTTTCACCCAAAGCTTTGATTCACACTGAAGTCCAAATTTTGTATTTCACTAAGCTTCTCAAAATAAACCTGAAGATCAGAGCGTATGTCAAGTAATTGTCTTGTACTTTTATACCCCTCTATTGTGTTTCTTTTAGTTTGAGTTCCTCCAAAAGCAGATTCAAAACAAAAACAAATAAAACCTTAATTGTAGATTATTCATTTGGCTGATGATGGCAGGACATAAATGAAGAAGTAAAGAAAAGAGAAATCAAGGGAGGGAAAGTAAATGAGTTCCAGGCACATGGGTTCAACTTTGGGAAGCCTGACCCTAGTCCCTTCTTTTTTGCTTTTTTAGTTTTTCAAGACAAGATTCTTCTTTGCAGAGTCATATTTGACTTTTTTGGCTACTGTCAGGTCCATGGGAGTTGCTCAAAGATTGGGACGGACCACCAAAGTCTAACAAACCAGAAGCAAACTTTATTCCAGGAAAAAAATTAAAAATAAAAAAAAACCTCCATGAGGCACAAAAAGCTTATCAACTAGCTGAGACCACAGCCAGAGATGGAGTTGTAAGGCTGTGGCAAAGGCCGGTTTCTGAACTCCTCCTTAAAAGGAGCATTAGGCAATAACAAAAGAATTTTTATAATCTCAAGGTAAAACTCAGATACAAATTGCCCTTCTTTGCAATTTCCATTAACAGAGTTTTTCAGTTAAACTAATGTTTGTATTTAGCCCATTGTTTTCCCCTGGCATTCCTTGATGGTGTTGACCAAGGCTCTGCCCCTCCCCATCACTGCCAGTTTCTCATAGCATGGAAGGGTACGGGACAATATAAAACAAAAAATCAAAAGTCACGTACATCCCATCATTTAAAAGTTAACTCAGCTCACATCTCTTTCTGGTCATGAGTAGCCAGGGGTGTTATCCAAAAGCTGATCCTCAGTTTGTAAAGCGACCCTAAGTTTGCAGAGGCCACTTTAGTCTCGGCGAATAGATTTATGGGTTGTAAAGTGGAGCAACCCACTGTTAATGGTAATAAATACTTAAGCTGCTGAGAAAGTTGCTGACAGTCTGCTGTCATTCTCCTGGGCTTTCAACTTTATATTTCTTTATTTCTGCATCTTATTTCTGGGATCTGTATTTTAATATTCTTCTTCTTGGACTCTCCAGCTATGGTGTCTGTTTTCAGTGCCGAGCACCTGATGTAAAGGCTCCTGGCCCATTGGCTCACCAGTCATGTACCATAGGGTAAAAGATTAACTGGGTGGTGAAGGTCTCTCTGAAAAAGAGGGGAGTTGGTGTGATACTGTGATTACTGATGGCTCCATGATATGTAAATTGAAGAATGAGAAATTACAAAACCAACGAGCAAAATGAAGATTAAGTCTCTAGGGTTCTGAATGGATGCTGCTGGCTTCTCAATTCTGCCCTGCATTTGAATTATTATCTTTTGAAGGGAAACATGCAGGTGTGTACTCACGGAAAAACTCCTAATACCTGAAGTCAACTGATTGGGTTAGAAGAGACTTGAGTTACTCAGTTAAGGAAAAGAATCAAAAAGCCACAGATAGAAAATAAGATCTTGTCATCCATAATACAATCTCACTGTGATCAGAGATCTCTCACTCAGAGCAGAGATCCCTGGAGCTTGGTTGCAATGCAATTATAAGGATTAGTTTTAAGTGATAGCACTTTTCCTCCCATGGAACTATTAATAAATAACCTGAATGTATGAAGATCATTATGTCCACACGTAGACTCTAGGAAAAGGAGTGCTCGTGGAGAAGGAATTCTTCCAACATGTTTACATGAGCTGTTTCTCAGGAGTATGTTCTAACTCTTTATAACTACCGCAAGGCAGAAATACTTTTTACATGGCTGTTCCTTGTGGGCCTGAGTCTGCTTGTCCTGGTCCCTGATGAATCCCAAGATACTCCTACAGTCGCTGATCTCTGGAGCAGAGAACTTGACCCACTGCAAATATCCCAGGCCAAATTCCATCTTTGGATGAACTTGATGCTTGAACCCAGTAGGAAAAAAAAAAGCATCAATTCATGCACACAGAAAACAAGGTCAAAAGCAAGAGTTGGATGAGCTAGGGTTAAGGAAACAAAGGGAACTTTAAAGATTGGGTACTCTGACTTTTCCACAGCAGGGAGACTTATGCAATTAGATTTCTTCCCTGTGGGTCTAAACCTTTGCTCCTGAAAGCAGGTACAGTAGCCTGGAGGTTATGCATAGCAACTAGGAGCTTGGAGCATTGATTGCAATCCAGGGGCAAACTCCTTCAAGTGTTCCACATCAGGCCACACAATATCTGTTGTTGGCTAATTGAATCTCCTTTAATGGCAATGCCTGAGGTTTTTCCTTCATTCACTGGAGCTGGTTGCTTTCCCTTTGAATTCAGAGCATCCCTAATTACAGTGAGGTTTTCAGAAAGTTGAAGGAAAGACCTTTTGGAAGCATGAATCGGACACAAAGCTTCTCTCAAGAGCAAATTGTGTTTAACAGAGGGACTTAATGCCTAAGACACAGTCAAGTACTGCAGTTTCATGATCCCACTAGATACTAAAACCAGGGGTTCAGTAACTCAGTCAGAGTCCTGCCTCTGGAAGTAAGCGGTGGATGTTGTGGTTTGAGTAGCAGGGTGTGATGAACAGCCTTGCAGAAGATTCACACCTCAACAGAAGTGTGAGCGCACAAGACAGAGTATTTATCTTTCCTGTGCTCTCATTCTGCACATAGCAGTGTCAACTGTATGCAGCATGAGAAAGCACCAATGTTTTCAGGTTAACTTTGTGGATGCGTATATCTTGTCTTCTTTGTAGGAGGGCCTGTGTGAGCCAGATCTCTCGACTCCACCACAATCTTGCAATTCTCATGCTGTGGCTTTGCATTTCGAAGACAAAGAAACTAGGGGTAAGGGTAGCTAAATTACTCACCCAGGGGTGGTGCAACAGTTCATCTTGTCAGCTGGTGGGATTTAAAATGACCATGGAGACTGACTGGCAGAAAGTCCACTGAAGCAGAAAGACCTACGGTAACTGTGGACAGAGCCATTTCCTGGCCTGGGGGTCCAGACAGAATAAAAGGAAGAATGTGAGCTGAGTATTGGCATTTGTCACTCCAAGCTCATAAACACAGAGGTAATGCCACTACTGCCTCAAGCTCCTGCCACCACGACCTCCCCTCCATGGTGGATGAGATCCTCAAACTGTGAGCCAAGTAAACCCCTCTTCCCTTCAACTGCACGTGTCCCGTGTTTGTCACAGCAACAGCACGTGTCACAGTTAGCTGTGTTTCCCAGCATACCTAGCCTAAGTATCTCCCCATAACACCCACTGTTGTGTTCTTGAGAGTTAGTCCAACCTTTCTTCACCCTTCCATAAATACTCCAGCAGTAACAATTTCTACTGCAGCCACAATGAGGGCGAGTGAGTGTGTGGAAGACCCTTGCTAACCAACATAGGCCGCTTTTAAGAACCTGTCAACTCAGCCACAGTGCTGGCTTCGTCATCAGGAGCAAAGATGGCTGACATTTGCCCTGGATTCCTTTGCAGGAGAAGGCTTTCAGGAATCTCACTGGAGCCACATGAGAACTTAGAGAGCTTGTGGTCTTGACCTCTGAAATTCCCTGAACAGGGAGTGTGAGATAGTTCCTCAGAGTAATTAGCCAAGTTGATTTCCTCGGCTCGCAAAGCCTCAAGAGCTTGGCCAGCGAAGTCATGGAAAGTATGAGGCAAGAAACTAAATCCCTCCTGCTCAAGAGTCAGCGGGCTCTTTCGCGCTGCTGCCCTCTGTCTGGCTGGGGTCGTGTCTGGGAGTGCCATGTGCCGCTCCACCGTTACCTCACCACTCTGGGAGATTCATGATCTTTGCAAGAAGCCTTGAACTGGTGGAAGGACTCCAGCTGAGACCACCTGCCCCAAGGTCAAGCGTCTGGGAGCTGAGCAGGCTCTGCCAGCCAAGTCACAAGGCAGGAACTGCACTGTCTTGAAGGGAGATCAAAGTTCAGCTCAAAGGCCTGAGTCACCTTTTAGAACTGGCGCTTGCAGGCAGGGACCTCTCTCCCAGGGCAGACACACACACATCAATTGATGTAGAATCACTGACCTTGCTGCCTTTTCAAGAATGTGCGCTCTCTATTGCTCACTAAATTTATCGCATAACCAGCGCTCCACAGATGAGAGAGCTACTCGCTTCATCCCATCAGTTCTAATAAGAACCTGACCTTCCACAGCATCTTCCTGAAAGGACTTCATCCTACCCTGAGTTCCCAGTGGGATTTCAGGGACATCAGTTAAGCAGTTTGTCCCACACAGAGTGAGCCTGAGAGGTGGTGAGGTAGACCCTCCATCAGGCCATGCTGAGAGCCTCCCCAGGAAAACCGACTTCCTCTGAGCTACTAAAAGTGCCAGGGTTTTAGAAATTCACGGCTGATGAGCAAATGCTGTTCCCTGATCCTGCAAACAAACTTAACCAATTTTGATTCATTTAAAAAGTGACCTACAGCAGCCTTCTTTGTTCATCCACAGCTGGAAAGGGCCAAGGTGGCATTCTGTGCAGGCCATCCAACATGAAGCTGGAGTGCGTGGGAGGAATATACATGGTACCGTTTTTTCTTTTCTTTTCTTTTCTTTTTAATGAAACAGAGTCTTGCTTAGTGCAGGCTGGCCTTGATTCATTATATAGCTGAGGATAACCTTGACTACCTGGTCCTCCTGCCTCAGCCTCTCATGCAAATGTTGCGACACTTGGTGTGTGTGCTGGAATAGACCGCAGGGCCTCATGCATGCTAGGCCCTGGAGCTCCTCCCTCCAGCCTGGTCTTAACAGGCAGTTCATCTAGAAATATTGTTGTGTCACTGCACCCCTGCCTTTCTGTCCTCCCCGGGGTAGAATTCAATTCACAAAATGGCCTCCTGGCTCCATACGATTCATCTCTGTGTACCCCATTTTCCCCCATATGATGCATCTCTGCGTACCCCATTGTTCTCCCATATGCTGCATCTCTGTGTACCCCATTGTTCCCCCATATGATGCATCTCTATGTACCCCATTGTTCCCTGTAGTGATAAGGGAGCGGGCCCTGCTTTTCGTCCAGCCCAGCTCCCGCACGGCTAGCTTATACCCCGAA
>LOEQ01001902.1:3217-14155 GCA_001685075.1 Bramus lutescens
GCTTGTGTGTGGAGGTCAGAAGACAATTTTCGGGAGTTGGTTCTCATCTTGGACCTTATTTGAGGCAGGATCTGTCTTGTTTCTGTTGTTGCTGCACACTCCAGGCCAGCTAGCCCCAGGACTTCCGGGAGACTGGTAGACACCTTGATCTTAGATATCTAAGTTACAGAGTATGTGATAAAAATTTTTCTATTGTTTATACCAACTAGTCATGTAGCATTTTATGTGGTATCTTGAATGGATTGATATAACTACAATTAAAAAAATTATATTGATTTTCTCTCTCTCTCTCTCTGACATGAGCACTAGTGCCATGATATATATGTGAAGGTTAGAGGACTTCTGAGAATCTGGTTTCTCCTTCTAATATGGATCAGGAGATGGAACTTTTACCAACTGAGCTATCTCAGCAGCCCTAATTTTAGAACATTACCATCACCCCATCACCCCATCACTCCATCACCTCATCACCCCATCATCCCATCATCCCATTTCCCATGGGTAACCACTACTCTATGTTTTGTTCTACAGGTTATCTAGCCAGGACGTTTCATTGGCATAAAATTTGTGCACCATGTGGTGTTTTGTGACAGGCTTCTTTCACTTCACATAGTATTTCAAGTTCATCTTCATTGTAGTGTGTGCCTGTAACTCATTTCCTTTTCTTTGTGGATGAAGTTCCATTATACAGGCACACCTCATTTTACTGAATCATTCAGTGGTTGATTTGGGATATAAATACATATTATTTCTGTTTTCTATAATTCTGAGGATGGAGTACAGGCCTCACACATACTAGATAAACACCCACTCACCAAATTCCAACTGTACTGTAGTCCTAGATAAACAAACCTTCCTCTGGCATTCATACATAAGTCAGTTCTCTCTCTCTCTCTTTCCCATCTCTCTCTGTGTGCACACATGTCTGTATTTTTTTCTCGTGCATGTCCTGGGGTGGAATTTTAGGTCATATGGCTGCTTGTATCTTTACTGTTTTGATGAATTACCAGGGATTTATTCAAAGTGCTACAGTACTCAGCATTCTTATCAGTAATAGGGACAGGTTCTGATTTTTCCATGCCTTTGACAATTTTGGTCACATTGTGTGTCTTTGATTATAGTTTCCCATGGGTAAGAAGTGGTTATTTTTTCTTGCGACCTTGAATTGCATCTTTATGTTTTTTATGTACCTACTGACTGCTTTATATTTTCTTTGGAGTTGTGTCTATTCTACTGTTTGTTTTCATGGCACACATGGCATAAAACTTTATTATGTGTTCTCAGTATAAATTTGTTACAAATGCTCTCTCCCATTCCATAGTTCATTCTTTCTTAGTGTTTCCTTTCTTCTTCCATTCCTTCTCTTCTCCTCCCTCCCTCTTCCCTATGTTCCTCTGACCCCACTCCCATTTTCATTCTTCCTGGGTCCTCCCTGCCTTTCTTTTCCTTTTCTCTCTCCTATAAACTGGCTTCAGGGTCACCGCAAGCCTCCTGCCTGAGCTTCCTGCGTTTGCAGGTGCAAGGCACCAAGCTGGACCTTCTTCTTATTTTCTTGATGGTACAGAAGCTTTTGATTTTGACAAAGTGAACTCCATCTCCATCTGTTTTTCTTTTGTTATTTTGTGCTTCAGGGCCCTGTCTTCTAAGAAACTGTTGTTAGATCCAAGACCACAAAGGTTCACTCTTATGCTTTGTCTGAAGAGTTTTATAATTAACATTCTTAAATTTAGGTCTAGGGCCCACTTTGAGCTGATTTTATTTTTAATGCTTTGGGGCAGATGGTCACACTCCATTCCCTTTGCCTTTAGACATGAGTTGCCCATCACAGTTGTTGAAGAGACTCCTTTCCTTTTTTAATTGTCTTGCTATTCTTGTGGGAAACAAATACAAAACTGTTCCTGAGTTTCTGCATCTCAAAGTCTGAGGAACACTTCGTAAATTTCTGCCAAGCAGTCCATGGGAATTTCGGTAACACTGTAGCAAAACGTTGGTCAGTCTTAGGAGGCTTGGCATCTTAACAACAGCTGGCTTTCTAATCTGCAAATTTGGGTTTCTTTATGCTGATCTGGGTGTTCCCCAGTTTTTTTCAATCCATCATTTATAGTTTTAAGCATTTACTTCCCCAATTTTTTTTTAGGTCAAACTATTCTTCAATGTTTTATTCTTTTGTATATGGATTTCTTAAGTTTTTTTTTTAGCTGCTAACTGTTGGAGACTTATGTACAGTTGATTTTTATGTTATTTTGCATGCTATGAACACACTGACCTTGTTTGTTTCCACAGCTTTTAGATTGCTTAGGGTTTCTGATATACAAGATCAATGAATGCCATCTGTGAATAGAAATAACTTTCCTCATTCATTCCTGCCTGGGTGTTTTTAAAATTTCTTCGTATTGTCTAATCACTCTGTCTAGTATAACCTGGGATAAAAACACTGAGTCCTATTCTTGGTTTATTCTTTTCTGTTTTTAGATTCATTATTTCTATTTTACGTGTGTGTGTGTGTGTGTGTGTGTGTGTGTAGTGTGTGTAGTGTCTGTGATGTGTATTCAAGTGCCTGAAGAGGCCAGAAGAGAGCATTGAACCCTCTTACAGGTGGTTGGGAACTGCCTGAAAGGGGCCCTGGCATCCAAATTTAAGACCTCAGAAAAGGCAACCAATAGTCTTAACCACGGAACCATCCTGCCAGCCCTCTTGAGTATTCTTAGCCATATGGCAAACTGTTCAGTCTTTCCGCATTAATCACTGTGGTTTTGGGAGCTGTCTTTTATGACTCGATGTGTTCTCTTCTATTGCTAGATCTTTGAGTGATTTCACCATGACAGACTGTGTCAAGTGCTTTGTGTGACTACAGAAGCACTGGAGTAATGCTGCTCTTTGTCCTATTAATATCATATATTTCACAGACAGATTTTTAGATGTGAAAGCAATCTTGTGTTCATGTTCTTAGAATAATTCCTATGTGGCCATGGTGAACAATCCCTGTCACATGTTTCTAATCTTATTTTTATGGTGTCAGGTCGGAATGCTTGTGTGTGCTGGGAAAGTACCCCAGCCCCCAGAGATACCCAGTGTCTTGCTGGTTTTGACTTGCTGGGGTTTCTTAAGAATTTTACCTCTATGGGAAGCTCCATGACAGTTTTCAGGGAGACCATCTGATTCTCAGCTTTGTTGGTGGGAAGTCTTCGTAGTACTGATCCATAGTATCACTATTTTAGGTCCATTCATAATTTTAACTTTTTTGACAATTCCTATGGTTCTAGGAATTTGTCGATTTCATGTTATTTACTTTTTCACACATAGTTTTCATATTATTCCCTTTTCATGCCTTTTATTTCTGCAATATATTCTATTTATTGAGCATGCATGTTCTTTTTTTCTGACTTTAAGAATTGTCTTCTCTGTCTTGTTTAGTCTAGCTGAAAGTTTCTTAATCATACCCATATTTTCAAAGAACCTTTTTTAGTTTTGTTTTTTATCATTTATGTCTTTTTAATGGATTTTTTTACATTATAAAAATTGTTTTGTGTGCATGTGTATATGTGTGTGTGTGCGCATGTATGTAAAGGAAAACTTGCAGGAGTCAGTTTTCTCCTTCTACTGTGTGGCTACTGGCACCAAACTCAGTTCTTCAGCAGAGCAGCAAGCGCCCTTACCCTCTGACCCATCTCCCTTGGATCTGTTGCTTTTCTGATCTCTCCTTTATTCACTCCCTCTAAGATCTATTGTTTCCTTCCTTTTTGCTTTGAACTTAACTTATTCCTATTCTCTACACTGAGAAGTTAGGTTATCAATTTGAAAGATCTTTCTTTTCAATCATATTTTCTTTTAAAGCCATAGACATTTTTTAGGCACTTCATTGGCTATTCCCTACTAGTTTTATATTGTTGTATTTTTGTTTTCTTTTATCTCAAAGTATTTTTCCTTTTAACCGTTGGCTGTTCTTCTTTGAGTTGTTTATTAGTCACATACTTGCACATTTCTCAAATTTTCCTTTGTTTCTGAGTTCTAAGTTATTCTACTATAGTTGAAAAACATACCTGTACGACCTCAGTCTTTCAAAATTTGTCATGGCTTCTTTTATGATCAAATTGATGGTCTGTTTTAAAAATTTCTCATCATGCTTCAGAAGAGTGTGTATATATATTATATCTAATATATAAACACATATGTATATATAATTGTATGTACATAGACATATGTGAATATTATAATCAATATACACATATGTATATAATCATATACACATCATACTATGAATATATATTATAGTATATACATATATTTTGATTTTATTGGGTAGAATATTCCACAGTTGTTTTCTAGGCAGCTTACACTGAACAGGCAGCTGAATGTAGTGATTATCAAGGTCAGAATTTGAAAAGAGGATCACATGAAGATGGGAAGAGAAGAGGGGAAGCTTTGAACTCACTTTGTCGCTAAGGGTAACCTTGAACTCCTGGTCCTCTTGCCTTCACTTCCCAAATGCTGAAATTGTAGGAGTGTGCCAGCACATGCGACTTTCAAGCCATTCTTTTCAATAACTTTAATGAGACAAAATGAGCTGAATGTAATTTAGACATCAGTATGAGAAAATTCCTTTAGCTGGGTGAATTCTTTCTTTAAGGTCTGTTCCCTGGGACTCTTCTGCAGATTGTCACAGGCCTGGTGCCATTCTTTGGTTAGAGAATTTTAGCACATTCTGTTGTAGGAATTGTCACTGCTGCTGCCACTACCACCACTACCATCATCACTACCACCACCCAACTTGTGTGCAAATTGTTCAGTGTCACTACCAGGAGGCTTTTTCTGCAGCCTCATCTGTCACCATCCTCCAGGCTAGTCTTCCTTTCCATCTCTGCCTTTGTCTTGTAGAATCTGTGACTGGACCCTGACTTGATGTGTTGCTAGGGCTCTGTAACTAATGCTTACGATACCCTTGTTGTCTCTTTCAGAAAACACAAATTCTTCAGTTGTTTTCTCCACAACCCTCCGCACAAAACAAAACAAAGCAAAAAAAATAAATCTGACATTGGCTCATGAATTTGAGTTCTCTCTGTTAGCTTTTCTAGAAATTTTGTGGGTATTGGAACCTGGAAAACAGAAGTTTCTTGAATCAAAAATAAGCCTAAGTTCCATATAATCAATCGTGGCAGGATTCTCTCACCTGGGTGAGAAGTGGGTGTATAAGTAACCCGAGTCTCCAGGCTGGAGGGCTGGGCCAATCCCATAGCGTTCTGCCTCCTACGTGTGTTTGCATCGACTGTATGCCCTTCTGGCAATTGTTCTGTCATATGCCATCACAGCCAAAGACGGCTTTCTCTTTCTCAACTCCAATCCTGTCATCACATTAGCACCACAGCTTGCTTTGCTTAGCAATGAGTTTGCTTTATGGCCCCAGCTCCTGTCCTCCAGGAACACAGTTTTTCCTCTAGTTGCATAGCGTGGCTTCTGTCACCATGAACATTCCAGGCTTCCAGACACCAACGTGACAGTAGATGTGGGAGATGTTCCTAGTTAATGTTGCCTGCTGGGAATACATATGCAAGCTTGACACATATTTGCCAAACGTATTTGACTGGTTCAGCACCTTCAGTGATTCAGGTGAATGCCTACACTGATGTGTGGATGACTCAGCCCTGTTCCTCTGAAATCTAGGGTTTGGGATCTGGGAGGTTGTGGACCTTTTGCTTCTCATTGTTCAACAGTGATGCTCGTTGACTTATATGTGATCTCCAATGCACTTCAGAATCTCATTACAGAGAAAAGAGGGAAAGACAAATGCCTTCTGCTGCGAGAATTAAAACTGTGCTGATAAGTCCCTCTTTCTGTGCACGAGTATGCATGTGTGTGTGTGTGTGTGTGTGTGTGTGTGTGAACTGAAGTTACCTGTCACTGGAAAGAGAGAATGTCACCTGAAGAACTTTACCCCCATCATATTGGCCTGTAGGCAGACCTTTGGGCATCTGGTCCAGCATTGTCATAAGAAAGAAAACTTAAGACAGTCACAGGGAGCAAGCCAGGAAGTACCTTTCCTCCATGGTCCTTGCCTCAGTTTCCCCTCAACAATGGACTGTGATCTTAAACCATAGGATCTGTAAGCCAAATAAACTCTTTCTTCCCCAAGTTGTTTTGGGTCATGGTGTTTATCACATCAGTAGGAAGCCAACTAGAACACAAGGCCTTTTTAATATTTGGTAGATGACTCCCAGGACTTAATTTCTTTATTATTAAAGGAAGATAGACTTCAGGAGATAAAGGCAAAGATGAAAATGGAAGATGAACAGAATGTGGAAGGCTTTGGGGAGGATGTTTTTGATACCACAAGGTAGCAAATGCTATGAATTCCCAAAGAAATATACCACTCTTTAAAAGATGTTTTAAGAATTATTAGTTTTATTTTATGTGCTTGAGTATTTTGCCTGTGTCTTAGTTTGTCTTTCTATTGCTGTGATGAAATATCATGACAAAAAATAACCTGGAAACAAACTACATGCCCCTCAACCAAAGAATGGATAAAGAAAAATGTGGTACATTTACACAATGGAGTATTACACAGTGGAAAAAATGATACCTTTAAATTTGCAGGCAAATGGGTGGATCTAGAAAGCATCACAATGAGTGAAGTAACCCAGACCCAGAAAGACAAATATAATATGTATTCACACTTAAGTGGCTTTTAGACATAAAGCAAAGAAAATCTAGATTACAATTCACAACCCTGGAGAACCTAGACAACAAAGAGGACCTAAGAGAGACATATATGAATCTAATCTACATGTGAAGTAGAAAAAGACAAGATCTCCTGAGTAAATTGGAAGCATGGGGATCATGGGAGAGGGTAGAGGGGAGGGATGAAGGGAGAGGATCAGAGAAAAATGTATAGCTCAATAAAAAAGCAATAAAAATTATTAAAGAAAAGAAACTTTTGGAGGAAAAGGTTTATTTCATCTTACAGCTTACAGTCCAAACTTCAGGGACACCAGAGCAGGAATTCAAGGAAGGAACCCGGAGACAGGAACTGAAGCAGGGCCCATGGAGGAACATTGCTTCTTAAGAGCTTGTTCAACCTGCTTTCTTATAGCAACTAGGACCACCAGCCCTGGTACCACCAACAATGGTCTGGGTCCTTTCCATGTTGATCATGAAAAAAAATGCACCCTAGATTTTCCTACAGGCCAATCTGGTGTGTGTGTGTATATGTGTGTGTGTGTGTGTGTGTGTGTGCGCGCGCGCGCGTGTGTGTATGTGTGTGTGTGTGGTGATACAGGTGAGGTTCCCTGTTCATAAATGATTCTAACGTATCAAGTTAACATAAAACTGGCCAGCACAAACTGCATGAATGCACCATATGCATGCCTGGTGCCCAAATTAGTCAGAAAAGGGCATTGGATCTTTTAGAATGGCAGTTATGGTGGTTTTGAACCACCCTTTGGTGCTGAGAACCAAATATGGTCCTCTGCAGAAGCAGCAAGTGCTTTTACCCTCTTAGCCATTTCTTTAGCCCCATACCACCTTTTCAATAATAAGGGAAAATTTAAAAATAACACTCCTCCCGACAGCCACACCCACACCTCACCATCCCTGAAAAAACTATGTATATGTATGATATATCTATATATATAGATATAGATATAGATATATATTCTCAGAATGAGTAGCATACATTTCTTTCTTGTAGAAACCAAGCCAGGTGGGTAAAAAAGATTCAGAGTAGTTTTGAGTGATGTTAGGTTGTTCTTTGTTGAAAGTTATTCCCAGAGGACTTCCCATTTGATGCTTTCAAGTGTTTTATCTTACGAATCACTCAAAAAGTATTTAAATGATCCATTATAATTACCATTTTACAGATGAGCCAATGCAGGCTTAGAGCTATTAGTGATTTCCCCAAAGTCAAGGGGGAGTGTCAGAATGACATTCTATCTAATATTCCTGCATTGCAAAACAGGTGTGGCTACTAAGACTCAGCATGAGCCAGAGGGAAAATGAACAGATCTCTTTTTCCAGAGGGGAAGGGAGAGAGAAAGAGAGAGAACTTTCACGTAGGTGGCCGTAAGGAAAAGCAGAAACATGCTCTAAGTACAATGCGGAGAACTATGGGTTTTTGAGAGACACAGGCTCCAAGCTCAAACGTCCAAATATCTTTGGGTAAATGCGGGGACAATAGGAAGAGGGCTTGTGTCCCTAACTTCACATAGTACAGTGCTCTTAGCTATTTAAATGTGGCAGAATCCATGAAACTGATCTGATAGACTCTCATGTGTTTCCTGCATGACTGTGAAAATGAGAGGTTTCCACCATGTTAGAAAAGAAAGATAACCTAAACTTTGAATGTTACAACAACTTCTGCTTCTACTGCCCAGGTTTTGTCCACTTTCAGCCTTGGATGATTAGGCCCAGTTTTAGAGCCTCGCTGGTCTTCTGGTGTTCTTGCCTGCCTAGGTATAATCTCACAAGAGAATCCCCCACCCTCTTCTTGCTATTTACTGGTGAGTCTCTGTCTACTGTGTGTGGACTGATGTCTTGTTCAACAATGAGACACTGCTTTAAAACAATCGTCTTAAGGAGTGCAGTCAGCACAGTGTTGGGAAAAAACTGAGTTGGAGAATAATTGAGTGCCCAAGGTTTCTTGAAGCTCTTGATTTGGAGAAGACCAAGTAAAGATGGTAAGATGATTCATGTAACAAAACCACCACTGGCCTAGGAGACTAAGGTTCCTAGTCTGAATTCATGGTGACTGGGTGATATTAGTGAGGATGTGGAGCTCTCTTCTAGTGTTCGATGAGAAAATAGGTAAGACGGTTATGGGTCAGGGATAAGGTGTATTATGGTACCTGGAACACACAATAAGAAGGCCCTGAGCAACAGACAGTGAGGTGATGAATGGTAGAAGGGTAAAACCATGGAAGAAACTCCATTGAAGACATCTCTTTGTTACCACCTTTTGTGTCTCTGAGGACCATGGAATTCCGGAGTGTTCACTAGCTCAGGGGTCACAATTGTAGGTGACTAAATGTGGAATTTTGATTTTCTGAGGGGTAACAGTTCAACAGCTGTTGGTGGCTCATAGTTTGTCCTATTTCCCTTTTCTGAAGGAGAGAGGAGAGAGAGGTAGAGGGAGAAGGACAGGGAGAGGGAGAGAGGGAAAGAGGGAGAGGAGAACCTTGTAGATCAGATGAGTCACTCAGGTGCACAGTCCCTTGATGTGAGGCAGGAGGGTGGTTTTAGTGAAGCCAGGGACTTTGCTTGTTGGGGTGGAATGTGTACTGGGCTGTAGGCCTGCCGAGGGTGCAGAAGCCTGACTTCCACTCTCAGCTTTACTGACAGTGTTGTCTTTGATTAGTCACATTCCTGTGCCCTTACATATAAACTCATGATACTAAGAGCTGCAACCTAGATAGACATGGCTACACTATACAAGGTTTCATGCAATTTCAGATTTTCTTGCAGCCATTTTTATAAAAATCAAAAAAGTAAAATTATAGCCATGTGTGCACCCTCACACATCTCAAATTGTTTAGTTATTCCGTTATAACCTGGAAATGACTAAGGAGTTTGTTGAGTGTCCTTTACTTGGGGGTTGGAATGATTACAGATGTCAGTGTTTTGGATCTTGAACTATCTGTCTATACATAATACAACACCTTGGGTACAGGACCCAGGTTTTAACATGAACTTAATGTATGTTTTCTATGTACCTTCCATATAGCTTGACTTCAGCTTTGTACAGTATTTCTAGTGTGCCCAAGTTTTGACCAATACTAGCTACATGAGGTCAATTGTGGAATTCTCCACTTACTGGCAGTTTCGGATCCCAAGTGTTTTGTATTTCAGGTTTTTCAGTTTAGGGATGTCCTCCCTACAGCTTTGCATCCTTTCTCTACTAACTCTGGTCCAGAATGGAGTTAAGCTTGTCATAAGCCGCATCTATGTGTTAAAGAACTCAGTGGCTCTTCATTGCTGTGGCACTCCACAAAGCAGCCCTAGATGTTGTCTGAAGTTCTCCTCAGTTCTGACATCATATGATCCCATCACAGGCCACCCTGGAGACTGTGCTGCCACGTACTCAGTGATCCTACTGTCGGCTCCCCAGTGCTCAAGGCCTCGTGTGCCAATCTGGCACTCATGAAGAAATAATTTGTGGTTAGGCTTTCCTAGTCTCGATAGGCACTAGGCCTTCCAGGAACCAAACAATTATCTCCTCTCCTTGCCTTGGGAAACTGCTCTGAGGTCTCGTGTGAAAGGAGATGGTGGCTACATATGCACAGCAATTGGGCTGTGAACACTTCTTCTGACGTAGGCACCTCCGTAAGCTCCACTACAATGTCTGTTTCTGCCCCGAGCCTTCAGAGGCCTAATTAACGATCTGTCATAAAACACTGCAAGATGCTGCAGATGAAAGGTAGCCATCGCCAGACAAACATCCTCCCTCCCCAGCAGCATCTGATTGTACCCCTCCGGTGCTGCACCATTACCTCCCCGACTGACGTCATTAGCTGCAGTTAGCAGTCCTTCTGCCCCAGGAAAAGATGCTGTGGGAGAGGCAGGCCCCATAAGGTGATTCATCAAAAAGAACATCCCCAGATCTCTGGCAGTGGGGCCCTTGCGCAGGTTCTAGGAAGTCAGGTCCTGTATTCTGCAAATTGCACTGGGTGACTAAATGCCTGTGCTCTGTTCACACTAAAGTCAGTCTGTAGTGGATGAGTCAGAAACGGCCACGTGGTTTCTTTTGCTCTGAATGAAGCTGTTATTTTTCATTGTTGAATTGAGTCAGTCTTGAAGAGGACCTGTGGAATTCAGGCTCCAAAACCCCAAGCCTTTCAGTTTGTCTGTGTGAGTAGGGGTTCTTCATATGTCTGTTTGTCCGTCCATCATCCATCCACCCATCTGTTCGTCCGTCCGTCCGTCCGTCTGTCCACCCACCCATTCACCCATCCA
>LOEQ01001902.1:16459-36878 GCA_001685075.1 Bramus lutescens
TCTTCTTCTTCTTCTTCTTCTTCTTCTTCTTCTTCTTCTTCTTCTTCTTCTTCTTCTCCTTCTTCTCCTTCTCCTTCTCCTTCTCCTTCTTCTCCTTCTCCTCTTCTTCTTCTTCCTCCTCCTCCTCCTCCTCCTTCTTCTTGATTCTTTGTAGATTTCATATCATGTATCCCAATCCTACTCATCTCTCTATTCCCTCACTTCTGCCTTTTGCCCTTGCTACCTCCCCTAAAACATTCCATTTTCTGGTGTCCTCTGGTTCTGGGTCTGGATGGTAGCTAGGTTGGTCAGCCCACCAGCTTTCCCTCATCACTACCATCTGGGTGAGTTCTCCAACACTGCGCTGGCTAGCTCACTCAATTCAGCTACTTTCAAGCCCTTGGGTTTGGCTCACTCACACTCACATCACTAAGGTTTTATTAAACTCTACTGTTTTGCCCAGAAGGATCCATTCTCCTGATTGCTCCAGTTGGTAAGGGGCAGGGCCAGTTCTTCATTCTCAAGCCTCCAAGGCTGACTAGATTGCCTGCCACAGGTGGCAAGGGGTGAAGGGTGGTAGGGCATCTTTCCATCATCCATGCCACCCCATGGCAGATGATGGGGGGAGGTCAGCTCTCCTGCTCTAATGACCTCATGGTCAACCCACTTGTGCCCTCACCAACAAAGTCAGTTCTACAGTGCTGCTCTGGGCAAGATACCAGGGAGGGTCATTGAAAACTCTCCCATTCTCATGACTGCAGAGTCAGCTCTCCCACCTGCCNCAGCGAGGGGTGGAGGAAGGGGAGGTCATCCCTTCCTCACTCATTCTACACTGTTGGTAGATGAGGGGTGGGGCCAGATATCCCATGCATGCTTGTGGGACCAGCTCACCTGCATCCCTGTCAACTGTGCTGTCTGGGCAAGGTGCAGCAACTGGTCTCCTGAGTGCTGCAGTCAGTGAAAGGCAGGGCCAACACTGTGCAGCCCTATCCTATTTTTTGTGATAACAGGAACCATAGGTATCAACACCAACTGCGGTTGCAGCAAAGTCATGTACCCGACATGGCCTTTGGCAGCAGCCCAGGACCAGATGACACCGTGACCCCAGGTGGCAGAATAGGTCATCCACA
This sequence comes from Bramus lutescens, assembly GCA_001685075.1. Lineage (NCBI taxonomy): Eukaryota > Metazoa > Chordata > Mammalia > Rodentia > Cricetidae > Bramus > Bramus lutescens. The sequence goes on from LOEQ01001902.1 coordinate 17,569, forward strand.
TCTGTTTGGCCCCAACAGAGGCTTAGCCCTCAGACACTAACATGGCCCTAGGTGGCGGTCCAGACTCCTGATATCCATGTAGCAATATGGGCCCTGGATATCAACACAGACCCCAGATGCAGTTGGACCATGGACCCAGATATGGTCCTTGGCAAAAGCCTATGCCCAGATAGCACCATGGCCCCAGTTGGCAGTGTAGGTCATTCAGATCAGCATGGACCCAGGTACAATGTGGCCCTCAAACATCCATATGGAACCCTGGTGGTAGCCCAGATCATAAGCATCCACACGATCTTTGATGGGAACAGGAGCCTCAGGCATCACAGCAGACCCTGGCTGTGGCAGGGCCATGGTCCCAGACATGGTCCTGGCTATTGTTTGGGCTCATACAACACCTTAGCCCCAGGTGGCAATGCATGTCACTCAGATCTGTATGGCTTTGGCAATGGCACAGCCCTTAGAAACCAACGTGACCACAAGCGGTAGCCCAGATCCTGGGCATCCATGTGGCCTTTGGTCGCAATGCGGGCCATGGACCAAGACATGGCTCTTAGCAGCAGCCAGGACCCAGATGTCATCATAGCCCTAGCTTACCTTTCAGGTCATCCAGATTGGCATGGCCCCAGTGGTGCTATGGTCCTTGAATGCCAACATGTCATGTGCAGCCAAGACCCGGTATCCACTCAGCCTTTGATGATAGCAGGAACTGTAGATATCAGTGCAGACCCTAGGTGCTGCAGGACAGGCCATCCAGGTCTGTATGGCCCCAGGGGCTACTTCACTCTCAAAGTCTAACATGGTCTCAGGTATCAGTCAGAATGTGGGCCTCTAAACACCCCTCAGTGGCAACAGGAGCTGCAGATGTCAACTGAGAGCCTGGCTGCAGCAGGGCCATGGACCCAGATGTGGCCCCTGGCAGCAGTTCGGGTCCGTATATCACTATAGTCATGGATGGCAGCACAGGCTTCCTGGATCAGCATGGCCCTATGGTTCTCAGTGACAACAAGCATCTCTTAGATCAGCATGGCCCCTGTAGGGCGTATTCCTTGGGTACCAACACTTCAGGTGGTGGCCCAGACTCTAGGCATCCTCAGGGCCTTCAGTGTTAACAGGATCTATGAACATCATCAGCACAGAACAAAAACCCATGGCTCCATTAGGGCCATGAACCAAAACATGGCCCTTGGCAGGAACCCAGATCACATAATATGGATTTTTATTGTTAGTGATCTCTTACATCTCTCTCCACATTCCCCCCATTCTCTTTCTTCCCATTGCCACCCCCATTTAGTTCTTCCTCTTCCTATTCTCTACAGTCTTATTATATTTATTTTGTTGGGCTGGTTTTTGTTTTGTTTAGAGATAGGGTTTCTCTGGTTGTCCTGGAATTATGTATGTAGACCAGACTAGACACAACCTCATAGAGTTCCACCTGCCTCTACTACATGAGTGCTGCGATTAAAGGCATACTCTACTATGTCTGGCTTGTTTGGCTGTTTTAATTTTAAAAAAGTAGCAGAGACATTTATGTTTGTATCTTGTATCAGCATTTAAGCATGTATTTCTAATGGGAAATTCCTTTCTGTGCATCCTAATAAGGAACCCTGTGTCACATATCCACCACAGTCATGCATGTCATTTGTTTTTGTAAATGGTGATTGAACCTAGTACCTTATTCATGCCAGGCAAATACTGTAGCACTGAACTACATCCCAGATTATTTCCTTTACTTCTAATTATGAAAAATGGCCCCTTTATGATCAAAATAGTTGTTGATGGCCATAAAGAGTTACTGGGGTATTTAAATGAGAAATATATATGAAATTCCTAGTATTGTGCTTAAGTAAAAAAAGAAGGTATCAGTCTAGAATATAGATCTATATTCTAGATGACAGAATGGAGAGAAAGGAAATGCTTGGGTACTGTGAGACAATGGTCTTGTACCCGGTAAAGATTTGTCACTTGTATTGGTTTAATAAAGTACCTATTGGCCAGGAGCCAAGCAGGAAGTATAGGCAGGGGAACCAGCACAGGAGAATTCTGGGAAGAGGAAAGAATCAGTCAGAAGTCATCACCCAGACTCAGAGGAAGCAAGTTGAGAATGCCTCACTGATAAAAGGTACCAAGCCATGGGGCTAAACACAGACAAGAATTATGGGTTAATTTAAGATCTAAGAGTTAATAAGAAGCCTGAGCTAATAGGACAACCAGTTTATAATTAATGAAGACCTCTGTGCATTTTTTGGGGGGGGGACTTAATAGCTGCGGGACCAGGCAGGACAGAAAGCTCTGACAACATTTGGGGTTAGAGGTTCAAGTAGGAATAAGGGTGCAGGGAGAAGAGAGGGTGGGGTGGGCTATACAGAGCTAAGGAGGCATGAAAAAGCCTTTGGAAATCGCTAGTTTATAGGTTAACTTAAAATCAAACAGAAAAAATCCCACATAATCATCTTATTAGATGCTGAGAAAGCATTTGACAAAATCTAACACCCCTTTGTGATAAAGGTCTTGGAGAGATAGGGGATACAAGGAACATTCCTAAACACAATAAAGGCAATGTACAGCATGCCAACAGCCAACATAAAAGTAAATGGAGAGAAAGTCAAAGCAATTCCACTAAAATCAGGAACAAGACAAGGCTGTCTACTCTTTCCATATCTATTCAATATAGTACTCAAAGTTCTAGTTAGAGCAATAAAACAACAAAAGGAGATCAGGGGATACAAATTAGCCAGGAAGAAGTCAAGCTTTTGCTATTTGCTGTTGATGTGATAGTATATATAATTGACCCCCCAAAATTCTATCAGAGAGCTCCTATTGCTGATAAATACCTTCAGTAATATGGCAGGATACAAGATTAACTTAAAAAAAATCAGTAGCCTTCCCATATACAAATGATGAATGAACTGAGAAAGAAATCAGAGAAACATCACCCTTCACAATAGCCACAAACAGCATAAAATATCTTGGGATAACACTAAACAAACAAGTGAAGGACCTGTATGACAAGAACTTTTAGTCTTTAAAGAATAAAATTGAAGAGGATATCAGAGATGGAAAGATCTCCCATGTTTATGGATAGATAGGATTAACATAGTAAAAACAGCAATCTTACCAATAGTAATCTATAAATTCAATGCAATCCTCATCAAAATCCCAGCACATAAGAAGTGTCTGTAGTTTTCTTGTTATGATTTAAAGTATACCTTTTTGAAAAAGCCCAGGATAGCCAAAACAACCCTGTATACTAAAGGAATATCTGGAGCCATAGCCATACCTGATTATTACAGAGCTACAGTAATGAAAACAATTTGATATTTTCATTAAAAACAGACAGGGGGACCAATGGAATTGAATAAAAGACTCTGATATTAACTCACACACCTATGAACTCTTGATTTTTGACAAAGAAGCTAAAAATATAAAATGGAAAAAAGAAAGTATCTTCAACAAATGGTGTTGGCATAAATGGATGATGACATGTAGAAGAATGCAAATGGATCAAAGACCTCAACATAAATTCAACCACACTGAACTTCATAGAAAAGAAAGCAGGAAGTACCCTTGAATGCTTTGGCACAGGAGACCACCTCCTTAATATAGCAACAGTAGCTCAGATACTGAGAACAACAGTAAATAAAGGGGACCTCCTGAAGCTGAGAAACTTTTGTAAAAAGGAAAGGACACTGTCAATAAGACATAATGGCCACCTGAAGAATGGGAAAAGATCTTCACCGGCTCCACATCAGACAGAGGACTGACCTCTAAAAAAATACAAAGAACTCAAGAAACTAGATATCAAAATACCAAATAATCCAGTTAAAAATGTGGTATGGATCTAAACAGAATTCTCAACAGAAGAATCACAAATGACTGAAAGACACTTAAGAAAATGCTCAACATCCTTAGCCATCAGAGAAATGCAAATCAAAACAACTCTAAGATACCATCTTCCATCTGTCAGAATGACTAAGATCAAAAACAGTGATGACCCCTTATGATAGAGAGGATGTGGAGCAAGAGGAACACTCCTCCATTGCTGGTGGGTGTGCAAATTTGTACAGCTGATGTGGAAATCAGTATAACAATTTCTCAGAAAATTAGGAAACAACCTATCTCAAAACCTAGCAATACCACTTTTGGGTATATACCCAAAGTAGGCACTTTCACACCACATGGACATGTACTCAATTATGTTCATAGCAACATTATTCGTGATAGCCAGAACCTGAAAACAGCCTAAATGCCCCTTGACTGAAGAAGGGATAAGGAAAATATGGTACATTTACACAATGGAGTACTACTCAGTGGTTAAAAAAATGACATCTTGAAATTTTCAGGCAAATGGATGGATCTAGAAAAAGCCANCATTTACACAATGGAGTACTACTCAGTGGTTAAAAAAATGACATCTTGAAATTTTCAGGCAAATGGATGGATCTAGAAAAAGCCATTTTCAGTAAGGTAACCCAGACCTAGAAAGACAAATAGAGTATGTACTCATAAGTGGATACTATACATAAAGCAAAGGATAACCAGCCTATAGTCCACAACTGATGTGGGATTCTCCTCTGTATGCTGTGAATACCATTAGTTAATAAAGAAATTGTCTTGGGCCTGTGCAGGGAATAGAGGTAGGCAGGGAAAACTTTCTGGGAGAAAGAAGGAGGAGTCAGGAAAAACCATGTAGCCCCACTGGAGACAGACACCAGAACATTACCCAGTAAGCCACAGCCATGTGCCATGTGGCGATACAAAGATTACTAGAAATGGGTTAAGTTTAGATACAAATGTTAGCCAATAAGAAGCCAGAGCTAATGGGCCAAGCAATGTTTTAAATAATATAGTTTCTGTGTGATTATTTTGGGTCCAGGCTGCCAGGTGGCTGGGAAACTAACAAGCAGCCTCCTTACAACAAATTGGCACACCAACATGGTTGACTAAATTTACTTAAAACCTGAGAAAGCTTTAAAAGGAATCCTAGACACAAAAGAACAGCATTAAGCATGGTTTGGTAGCAGCATTTTCTTGGGTGGGCTCTGTTTGCTAGAAGCAAGCAGAGGCACGGCTCCTTTAAGAGAGGTTTTCCTGATTTAGTGGTATCAGAAAAAAGCTGTGCTGTTTTCAAACTGCAGCTTTTTGGGCCATGTTGCCAGCATAAATTCTGGCTCTTTCAGGAGACCGAGCATTTAAAAGGGGTTTGTGAGCAGAGTGCTACAACTTAACTTAATATGTGCCTGAAATTCGAGCTCTGAGCATGGATCCCAGAGGCAGTGAACAGTTCTGCCATGCTGGACTGGGTAGAGCAAGCAGGCAGTGCCATATTTCCCCTAGCAATGGCACTGTTTAAGTTCATAAGAAGGGCTTAACATTTTAAGAAGCACTTCTGGTTAGAAAATAATTACAGATACAAAATAAAGATACGTTTAGACAGATTTAAACTTCTAAATGGGTCATAGTGTTGGATAAATGTACATAGGCTTGGGAGAGAGACGAAAAAGAATATAGACAGTTATGAAAAGAAGTAAATGTTAAAAAGGTAAAGTCTTTAAAGAGACAATATAGACAGTCATAAATTAGAGGAATAAAATAATAATAAGCCACACAAAAATGGAATATACACAGAGAGTCTGGATTATGTGTATTATGGTGTTTTCTTTGGATGTTTTGACTGTGAAGGAGCTAAATAACCAAAATATATGCTTTAAAGTATCATGTTTTCAAAATTTGAGTCTAAGTATATGTTGCTTTGGAAAAGAGGTTCTGCTTTTGTTTCCACAGAAGATGAGGACCTGTGGATTTCTTCTAGACTAGTGCGGTTTGATGGACCAAGTTCCCCAAAAGGTCACCTTGAACACCCCTCAAAAAGTTACTTTGCCTGATAAACATCAGGAAGCAGTTTGGAGAATAACTATGTCCATATTCCCAAATATCATTTATAAATGTCTGTTTACATTTAAAGGGGAATATGCTACAGAGATTTGCATTGGTATGAATCCTGGTTTATTGATACAAATTTAAGGTCAATTTTTTATACTGTGTATATGTATTTCTGATCTTGATTAAGGTATTGTGTTTGTTCAGCTCATTTGAAAATGTAATGTATAATCTACAAATATAGGTTAATAGGTAATCATCTATAATAATCAAGCTTGTAGTCATGTTGGTTAGATTTTCTAGATGTACAGAGATGCATTTCAGATAGATAGGTATTCTTCAAACCTTTCAAAGACTACATAATATGGCATTTAAAATGTTTTAAGAACTTAGAACTTTTCATGACAATGAGACACATCTGCTCCTGGCAACACCAATATACTGGGCATCAAAGAGGCTCCTTATGGAATTTGCTAGTCATTTGGGCAAGAAACTGCTCTTGCCTGTACTGCTTAATGATATGCTGTATGAACTGGACATGCAGGATCCACAGAGTAATGACTGCTGAATTTGCCTAAAGGTGAGACCATCCTTCAGAGTTCCTGCTTCAACAAAGAATCTGCCAGACATTCTGTAGGATACAGAATAAAGTGACTGGCAAACTGCCAATATAGGCAAAACTATCTTTGAAATTTCCTGCTTCATGGTAAAGTCTATTGGATACTATGGGCCTATATGCTGAAGATGGATGTCCCAATGATACAGAAGAACTTTGGGTGACTGTCTAGGCAGGAATACATCTCTGTTAATTCTAGAGTTTGGAAGTTGTTTACAATGTACTTCCTGTTTACTTAAGTAATATTATATCCTTCTGGAGTCTTTGGTGGAGTTGAAGAGTAGATAGTAATAATATATCTTTCCTTAGTTATGATAAAAGATAAAATACAAATATTGTAACTGTAATTCTGGCTTGATAACTGTTTTATGTAATTTTACTATGTTAAAGTTAAAACCTTTTTATTTAAACAAAAAAGGAGGTGGTGTGGGATTCTCTTCTGTACGCTGTAAATACCATATATTAATAAAGAAACGGTCTTGGGCCTGCACAGGGAATAGAGGTAGGCAGGGAAAACTAAACTGAATGCTGTGAGAAAGAAGGAGGAATCAGGAAAAGCCATGTAGCCCCACTGGAGACAGACACTGGAACTTTACCTGTAAGCCACAGCCATGTAGCAATACACAAATTGCTAGAAATGGGTCAAATTTAGATATAAGGGTTAGCCAATAAGAAGCTAGAGCTAATGAGCCAAGCAGTGTTTTAAATAATATAGTTTCTGTGTGCTTATTTTGGGTCTGAGCTGCCAGGCAGCCAAGAAACTAACAAGCAGCTTCCTTACAACACACAACCCCAGAAAAGCCAGAGCCCTCACCAAGAAGCATATAGAAGTAGATGCAGAGATCCACAACTAACCACTAAACCAAGCTCCCGGAGTACAATCAAAGGGAAGGAGGAGTGATAATATGAGCAAAGGGGTAAAGACCATGATGGGGAAACCCACAGAATCAGCTGATCTGAGCAAGTGGGAGCTCACTGACTCCAGACTGACAACTGGGGAACCTGCATAGGGCCAAACTAGGCCCCTGAATGCAGGTGACGATGGTGTGGCATGGTCAGTATGTGGAATCTCTGCCAGTGGAACCAGGATCTAACACTAATTCATGAACTGACTTTTTGTAGTCCGTTCTCTATGGAGAGATGCCTTGCTCAGCCTAGACNGGGAGGGTGGGGGTTGGTTCTCCCTCAAAGAGGTGATAGGGCAGACTTAATTGATTACCCAGGGGAGGCTTACCCTCTCTGAGGAGCATATGGGAGTTGGGGTGGGAGGAAGGTGGGGAGAGCAGGAGGAGAAGAGGGACAGGGAACTGGTATGTAAAAAATAAAACAAGAATAAAAATAACACACACATGTAGAAGTTTAAACAGAAATACTTTGCATGAGTTATTTAAGGAAAAATCTCAGTGTCAGGCATGGGATATCTCTCTATGAGTTATTGGTTAAGGAGACCCCAGAGGCACCCCAAACAACATAGGCTATTGTCACTGTTTTTGGTTCCTACTGTAAATAGATGGTAAGACCATATTGCTGAAGACATCACTCAATTTGGACACAGAATGCAGAGGAATCAACTTGAGATGAGCATGCATTAATTTTTTTTGAATTACAGAACAGACTTTGGTAATGACTTAATGAAATCAGCAGTGTGAGAAACATAAACCAAGTGTTTTGTTACTCTGAAGCATAAGAATTTAACTTTAACTCATAGAACCTTAATATAAATAAATATAAGTAAATAGAGGAGGTACTCCTATAGGTATTCTTCATCCCAAGCAAATGTCAGACTTACAACGCCTTGGGATGGTACATAGTTTACTTTGTGTAAGGTAGAGATCACACTCTATGCCTCCCAAAGCTCTGTCCAGTGTTATAAACATCAAGATAACAGAAAAGAAGGAAACAAACTTTTGGGAGTTGGGAACACAGAATTAGGAGTCTCCCATTATGGAAAATAGCACAAGGACCTGGAACACAATGAATGGGAAACATCTGGAGTCAGAAAAGATATGTATACTGTTGTCTTGGAATCCTACGCAGTGAAGATGAACCCTGGGTGGGAATGGCAGTCTCATTCATCTTTGACACAGTGGGTATAGCCCTTGTAGCTTGCCTGCAACAGCACACACTTCCCTTGTCATTTAAGAGGCAAAATTTCCACTCCTTATACTCTTCAAGGTCAATGTAGTCTAATGCGAAACTGTTATAGTAATCACACATTTAAAAACATGGGAGCAATAAGGAAATAAGCTTAGCTTTACACTGATGGGGTTGTTAACTCACTTCATGGTCACATTCTAAAGGCTGTCTATAGGGAAAGGAAAACAGAGTCTTATCTTCTCCACCTGTCCCATTTTTCAGCCCCCTGCTTTTCTGTAAGCACAATGAGTAGACTTGGGGTGACACAGAGGACAGTCCTCTAGGGGGCAAGTGGGCCTGTTGGCTGCTGAGGCTCTGACATACCCACAGATCATCTGAGTGTCAACAATGGTCAGGGAGGTAGGCTTCTCTTGAGCAGAGACTGTCTGTAGGGACCCTCAGGACAATGAGGAAGACCCACTTCTCAGCAAGGAAATGAACAGCAAGTGGTGTGAGCAATTACTCTGACCTCCATGCCTCCATCTTCTTCAATTTCATGGTCTTAATGTTATCTTCCTCATTAGCTACTTTATTGTTAATTCAGTGCACACATTTATGCTTGCTTGGTGTAGGATACTATGCTAAGTTGAATGACATAAACATGAGCATAACGTGCCAACTCTTATGTTATTGATGCTTTTGGAACCATGAGGTTGACCTTCTTGAGAAGAAGTGTTGCCTTGAAGATAAGTGAACCAAACTGGAAGCTCTAGGTAGTGGCTTATTGCTCAAAGATCAAGGATGGGGAATGGGTGGTGAGAGAGACACACGGCTTGACCCTGGGAGAATGACTGCAAATTAGTACTGAATTCCAGGTGTGTGCCTTGCCAGTGTAGATCATGGCTGGGCACTCTTAGAACTTCTGTTGTGACTCAGATGACTTCCTAGGACTGAGACCAAGGTGAGGTGATATATTGAGACAGCAGAGGGGAGGACAGGAAATGATAATGCCTCCCCATTTATTTATTTACCAGCCATTCTTCCAAGGATTCCCTCACTCCTGCTCATTTCATGCCTTGAGTCCAAGGGCAAGGCAGGGCAGTCCCCATTGAGTCTTCAGCACACACAGGGTACAGTATGACTCTCCTGGGGTTCTAAGAGTAGCTATCATATGTCTTTGTGCTCTGAGACCAGATCTTTCATGAAAAGAAGGTTAAAAAAATGTAGACCATGTAAAGAACCTTTCTGAATTCTTTCATATGAGTTGGCCTCTGTGTTTCCTGTAGGAGGAGGGCCAGCTTGTTTGTCCTGGCCACCTGCTAGCTTAGACCAGAAATAATCACACAGAAACTGTATTAATTAAATCACTGCTTGGCCCATTAGCTCTAGCTTCTTAATGGTTAACTCTTACATCTTAATTTAACCCATTTCTATTAATCTGTGCATCACCACGAGGTTGTAGTCTACTGGCAAAGTTTCAGCACATCTACCTCCAGTGGTGGCTCCATGGCGTCTCTTGACTCTGCCCTTCTTTCTCCCAGCATTCAGTTCTGTCTTCCCTGCCTACCTAAGCTCTGCCATGCTATAGGTCCAAAGCAGTTTCTTTATTCATTAATGGTATTCAAGTATACAGAGGGAAATTCCACATCAGCATCCTTCATTACCACCCCCCTATGAATGGAGAAAAACTGGCAGAGAGGGATTGAAATCTTTAGGTTATTCAGTTTGCAGTGATATTTCCACAAGAACATCATTAGTGTTTGGGGACGTCTTTATGCCCAGATTAAAGTCTAGTGTTTGGGAGAACTTTATTTAATAACTAACATGCAATTTAAAAACAGTAAACCCCAACCAAAAACATTGTTTTAGACCTGCTAGGATGGTGGTGTGATATATATGCGCTGACAGCCTTTAGCTAGTATGAACAATTGCCCTAATGGTTCATATCTGCTAAGGTTACTTATGCTAGGACTTTCAGAGCAGGCTGTTCAGCTGCAGTTGTAGATAAGCTCAGGGTGAGAAGGTCAAGTCCCCCACAGCCCTGTCCCTTTTCAGGCTTCCTGCAGCCACCCAGGCTCTCCCAGATGTTTCAAATTCCAAGAATATTTTCATTGATTAAATATTCTATTTTTTGCTTGTTTCTCCATTCTAGACCTTGGAAATGTCATTTGTACTTTTATTGCTTGATATCAGTGCTATTTCTGGAAGGTGTGGGGTTCAGGGGAGAAAAAGAAAACAGTGTGTGTGTGTGTGTGTGTGTGTGTGTGTGTGTGTGTGTGTATGTCTTCCCTCTTAGAGTTCTATTCAAGGTGGAAGCTGAAGTAACTTCAAGCATAGCTGAGGGTCCTGGAGAGGAGCCAGCACCAATGCTTGAAGGATTCTGCCAGAATGTTTCTTGAGTGATGGGTAAAGAGATGCTGACAGGTTCTCTGTCATATATAAAAGATTTGGCACCCTTCTTTTGAGAAGTGAGTATATTTTGCTTAATAGTGAAGAGCATAGAACAACTGTGTATTAAAAATGGGATGGGATACAGGGTTCAAGCCCTAATGTCCTTGAGAATGCACTTCACTTCTGAAAATAAACTAGAAATCTGTGATTCAATTCTACCTCACTTCAGTGACCCAGTCTGCAGATCACTGCCTTCAAGCTATGCTAGAGCCCAGTGTGAAGATGCTGTGGGTTTTGAATTGGAAGATAAGACAGATTTCAGCCACTTTCCAACTCCAGATATCTAGATAAGTTATTTAACCCCTCAGAACCTTTATTTATTTTTAAACAATATTTTTTAAAATTGTTCTTTGAGAAATTTGCAATTTATACAAATACAATATATATTGATCTTATCCATTTTTCATCTTCCCTCCACCCCTCCCCAGAGTACTCTCTCATGCCTAGTTCTAGCTCCCTCCCCTTCCTTCTCCCTCCCTCCCTTCCTTCCCTCTCCCTCCCTTCTTTCCTACCTTCCTTCCTTCTTTCCCTTCCTCCTTCTTTCTTTCCTTCCTTCTTTTCTTCCTCCCTTTTTTCTCTCTTATCCACTAAATCCCTAATGCATATAGGTAAGAAACCATCCACTGAAGTGTGGGTAACCTATCAGAGACTACAGCCTTAAAGAAAAATTGAATCTCCCTCTCTCAACAGATATCAGTTTCCAAAACTCCTCAGATAGCGCTTAGGGGCCTCACGAGCCACTCCCCCAACTACACTAGAATTTTGACTGACTTGATTTTGAGCTGATAACCGCAGTTGCTGTGAACTCATGAGTGCATTGGTCACACCATGTCCAGAACACAGCACTTCACATGCTTCTCTCCATCCTCCAGCCCGTACATTCTTTCCACCTCCTCTTTTGTGACATTCCCCAACCTTCGCACAGGGCTGCAAGAGTAGTGTTGATGTAGTTTGTTTATACCATTTCATGAAGCTTCATTCATTTAGCAGATGTTTATTGAGTGCTTACCGTATGCCAAGGGCTTTGCTAAGCAATGAGACGCAGAAAGCTGTAATAAATTGTTCCGTTATGAAGGAGGTTCCTCTCTTAGGAAGAGGCACCAAGTGAACAAGATTGCCGAGAGTATGCAAACTGAATGTGATATCAACTCAGTGGACAGTCTGATTTTTCTCTCTCACTCCTCACATGGCTACCTAAAAGTGAAATCAACAGCGTCAGAATTCACCTGTTCTAGTAGATGTTGTGATGTCCTTCCAAAATCCAGGCCTATCCAGAGCCTCAGAATGTGACATTATTTTAAAATAACACCTGTGCAGATCTAATCTAATCTAGATGAGGTCATAGTGGGTCAGGGTGGGCCCTAATAAATGGATGGGCTTTGTACTGGAGATTGGAATGAGGCTGCCATAAACCAAGGGTTTCCAGCAGTCACCAGAATCCAAGGGAGAGGCATGGTATAGATGTCCCTCCGAGTCCCTGGAAAGAGCCATCCCTGATGAAATCTAAGACCCATGGTTTCCAGAAGTGAGGTTTAGCATAAAGCTTAGGAGATGGATGGAGTTGTTTTACGGATATTTTGTGTTGCTGTCCATCTCCTTAGATATTCCTGAAATCACACAGAGGTTCTTGGTATTTGAAAACTACTAATTATGGACAAAACCAATAGATGAGCAAGAGACTATCCTAGATGCGTTCTTGGTGCTGTAATAAAGTACCATGGCCTGAGCAAGTTAAGGAAGAGAGGCCTTATTTTGGCTTGTGGTTCCAGAGGGCCAAACTCCATCATGGTGGAGAAGACATGACATATGTATGGGTGGAGTAGCAAGCTGGCCAATCAAACTTTTATCCACACAAGAAGCCTAGAGAAAAAAGTAGAAAGTGGGTCAAGACTATAAATCCTCAAATCCCATCACAGGTCCCCAATGACATGTATACTCCATTAAGACTCTACCTCTTAAAGATTCTATAACCACTTCAATCTGTGTTACCACGGGGGGAGCACGTGGTCAAATACAGAAGCCTATGGGGGACATTTCTCATTCAAGCCATCTCAGAGATGGTCTAGAAATGATGTAAATGTTGCCATGGTTAGTTTCATTTCCTTCTACCTTACAGTTGGCAGTTTCTGATCAGGCGAACCTGGCTGGTCCTTGGTGCTGGAGTTTTCTTGATGATTTGTCTTCCACTGTCCTTTAATGCTATTTCCCTCCACTTTAAACTACCCCAACCACAATATTCTTTTTGTTTTGTTTTGTTTTTCAAGACAGAGTTTCTCTGTGTAGCTTTGGAGCCTATCCTGGCACACACTCTGCAGATCAGGCTGGCCTTGAACTCACAGATATCCACCTACCTTTGCCTCCCAAGTGCTGGGACTAAAGGCATGTGCCACCACCGCCTGGCTCTAATATTCTTTCTTGAAAAACATTTCCTCCTTTGGACGCTTTGTAATAGATAACTACAGGGGTTTGTTGACTCATGGGAAACATTATCATCCTTTGGTCCCACCTCTCTAGCACAGGTGAGGAAAAGGACGGTGGCTGGATAATGCAGGGGCCTTTTAGCTCAGTAAGTTTCCAGTTCGACTTACAAGCCTGGTGACATCTTCTATTATACTGATAGAAAATCTGAAGTAAGTAAGCATTGGGGTTTGCCCAACACAAGAACATTGTTGGAGATAAGATTGAACCAAAGTTCCGGCTGTCCACTTCCCACTTCATGAGGCAAAGACACAGAGGCTACTGTCCACTAATGCCAGTGTTGTGGGGTGGCAGAGACTAAGGGGCCCTCTGTCAGATTGGTTTATCTAGGAACATTAAAAAAAAACAAAAAACAAAAAACAAAAACAGTCCTGCCTCTCTGTCCTTCCCCCAGCCTCATCAAGAAGCAGATGCCAGGTGGTGACTTGTAGATTGTGTTTCAGTTTTCCCCCTTCACTTAGAAATTCTATGACTTGGGTTTCATATCCACAGGGGAAAAGTGTTTCAAAAGGAGCTTGAAAAATTATCGAAGGATTGCATATCCCCCTAGTAGCCCTCTGGATTACATTCAGGACTAAAAGGATCAGTTTAATCAATTCATTTTGCTAGGTCTATCTAAGGGGAGCTACTGTATATGGCATCCCAAAGGAAAAAGTAAGTTAACAATTCAGCAAAATAAATTAGATAAAAAGACCCCATGGATCCTCACTCTTCTCCTTCACCATTTCCAAACATGGGACATTTTTGATAGAAAAGGAAGGGAACCCAGGATCATTTTTGTACCAAATGCCTATTACTATACTGTGTTACAAGTTGGGGCCACCATCACCCCCACATGCTGAAGAAGAGGCTAGCCACACTCCAAATCCCCTCAGCAGCTTGAAGTCTCTGTGTCTGCCTCCCACAATGTGTCTGTGGGAAAGAGCAAGCTACTGAGCGTGGCTTTGTCACTGAGGACAAGTTACTTCACCTCCGTGGCCTCAGTTTCCCCAAGTGTAACACGGTGGCCTTTGCTCATGCCTCAGGATTATTAATACTGGGAGCTCATAAAGCAGTGCTCAGCACATGATATTCCTCAGTCGACAACCACAAACCTTACATTTTAAAAGGGTTCTAGTCCTTTGAGTGTGTTTCTGTGCAGTCTGGACAAATGGAATTTTAACTGCGGGGAAAACTTCCTTTAGGCTTAAACCTACTACTAATTTATTAAGGAGATAAGATTTCTTTGAGTTACTTCAGTCCTGTTCAGTTGTGGTTTGCTGGCTTATTCAGGGCCGTGGACTTTCGGTGTGCTCCTGGAAACCTGATCAGATGAAGGCCTTCCGGTTTCTACCTAGTCTCAGGTGCAATTGTGCAGGATTGGAAGCAGCAAGGAGGAAGAGGCAAGGAGGGTACAAATGAACCCAGTTACTTCAGCTCCACAGAGCTCCTGTCTAGAAGAGCCCAGAGGGGAGTTTTGTTTTGTTTTGTTGTTTGATTGTGGTTTTTTTGTTTTTGTTGGTTTGTTTGTTTGTTTTTCCTCTGTCCCAAAGAGACATCGAAACCTCGGACAGGTGGAACTCGCTCTTGTAGAGCAGGCTGACCTCAAACTCACAGAGATTCACCAGCCTCTGCCTCCTGGGTGTTGGGATTAAAGAAGCATGCCACCACAGCCTGGCCAAAGGAGACTTTTAAAGCCAGAGGATAACAGTTCACATTAGACAGACAGTGACATTGCATGGCACCATCTCACCCAGAAAGGTGAGATAGTCTTTGCTCTGTGATAACCATGTCTGCTTTTCTTCTGCTGTCTCGGAGGTCTCTTAGTTTGCTGCCTTCTGTCTTCTGCTCACTTCTGTTGGGACAAGGCATCGTTTCCCTTCCCATCTGAGGAAAATCATGCTTTGTGCTTCTTTGGTGGGAAGGGGGCACTGTAGTCATATGACCCATGTCTGTATTTCCTCATCTCTCTTTAAAGATTTATTTTATTTTCTACTTATTTGTGTACACATGCCTCTCTATGTCTATATACATGCATGTGCTTCAAGGAGTCAGAAGGGTGTCAAATAAATACTGTTATCACAGTATAACCCAATAAAATGGAGTTTCATGCCTAATGGTTTATCTGATCTTATTCTCCAAGGAACTTAGAGTCAGCAAATATCTACATGCAGGAGAGTGTCCACAAAGCCGGAATTGCCATCTATGGGAGCCTTTTGTCATTTCTAAATGGATCTGGGAAGAATTTAGCCGCTGAAGCAGTTTCGTTGCTTCATTTGTTTTCAAAACCTCAGGTCATCTGGAAAATGACAGGGTTGGAGCTGCAGGGAAGGCAAAGTCACCGAGGAAGACATTGCTGGAGAGCCTGTGGCTGGCTGGTCCTGCTGAGTTGGGGGGAGTCAAGTGGATGAGCCGTTCTGTGTTCAATCCCCCAAATGCTAGAGGAGGAAGTTAATTTGCTCAAGCTTGCCCAGAGATTTTTCTGGTGCACAGAGGGTAAGGAAAAAAATATGAATAGGAGACGGGAGATTAGGCTTCTTTAAAATCTCTGTGTACTGTGGGAGCAGGAGGTCAGGAAGAGAGGCGTGTCCCTCCCTAGAAGCTCTTCACTGGTCTCCTTGGCAGGAAGTGCAGAATTTGTCTTGCTAATAGAGTCTTGAAATATTTCAGCCAGTATGTGGGCTCTTGGAGGAAAGGCACATTGAGAGGCTTCCCTTCATTATATGATAATGATAGATTTGTGTTCGGATAATAAGGATGTCTTTCATAGTGTGCACTGTAGACAAAGTAACTTAAACTTGACTTCTAAGAAACCTTCCTCCTGCTTTCTATCTCAGAGCCATGTATTTAGGAACCACAAATATTCTCAATCCTTACAGACTCAGGCTAGGTCGACAACACGCCCAACATAATAATTGCTTCATTTATTTATCACATTCTATGTTTTATTCATGTATGAGTTTTTTATATTCCTCAAAACAATCCTATAAAAGAGGTATTATTACTCTAGTTTTCAGAGGAAAAAGCTAGAACTGGCCAAGTTTTAATAGCAAACTAAAAACACATATACAGAGATGTCCGAGTCAGGGTTTGAATGCAAGTCTGTGTACACATGGCTTCATATGATTCCGAGTGAGCAGAGATTTGCTGAGGACTCCTCAGTGAGCAGGGCACCGCTGAAGGGGCTGTCGCGTCATCTCCCGGCCTTCAACAGGAATTTCACCTCACAGGAAAAGCAATGAACATTGATAGCTAATAGCATACATAAGCCCTCAGCAGAGTAAATGTCTGAAAGAAGGGGTCATAGCCAACCCATGTTATAGACAGACAACTGAACGATCAGAATAGCTACCAGATGAAGCCATGGGTCCAGCTATCTCAGCAGAGAAGAGTTTAGACTGATGAAGGCAAGGGAGACAGTGCATCGTGGAAGGAAGAAAAAGACCAGATCTGCCTTGCTCGAGGCACCCAGACTCGTATTAAACCTTCATGAGCTCATCTGAACACAATGGAATTTTCTTATATAACATCTTCATGCCATTACTTTTTATCAATGTTATTGAAACATAGAGAACAGTGCTAAGCAATGGAGAGTCTATTAGAGAGCCAAATATCAACTGTATATTTTATAAAGAGAAGGATAATTGTCACCTGGGGTATCTATGGGAGGAACTGAAAAGGGATCCACTGGATTTTAAAGAACAAGCAGGTTCAAATCTGCATTAGAGAAGGCAAACTGAGTTCATTTCTAACCTAAAGAATTTTTGATGATTAGGAAAATAACCTGTTTGGATTAAAAATGTAACTGAAAGCCTATATGATGCCTCAAGCTAAAACAAAATGAAACAAGGAACAAACAATAAACCCAAAACCAAACCAGAGTTGGGAAGTGTGTGAGGAGCTCCAGGAAGAGAGTAAGGAGGGTGTAAAAGAGGAAATAATGTTAGCATTTGGGAAAGAGGAGTGGAAAGAGCATATGGCAGCATGAACGGAAGCAGGACTTGACAACATAAGCAAACAGGGATGAAAGTCAATGAAGACCATGTGTTTGTGAGACAGTGAGTTTGAAAACCATTAACTGTGGTAGGGACTTCAGAGGTAGATTAAGTTAGGATGTGGGAACAGAGGGGTTTAGCTTACGTTCTGTTCACCAACATTAAACTTCTGGAGTTTTGTATTTTCATTCTCTTGAGGTTTATCCTACTGGTTTAGAGATGAGGATGCTCCTAACTATGAAACACCCTCAGGTAATGCCAGGGCCGCGGCTATTGCTATCATCTTCAGGAACCACCAGGGCCATGACTTCTGACCTCTCATAAACCTTGTTAGTTAGGCAAGTATGGCTCCTTCCTTGTCTCTGCTCTGCCCATTTTGACATTTAGGTTGGCAACGTTCTACTCCATATTCAAAACACCAGCATTCGCACAGGTGTTTAGCCATCCAAGGTGGTGGCAGAGGCAGCACTGACCAACAAATTATCCTTCAGAAGGGAAAGTCCACGGAGTAGAGAAGAAAGGGCTGGAAGGAGAGGGAGGCTGGGCAGAGGTCAGAGAGGCGGAAGTGATTAGATATCCAAGGCTGATGTGATGGACAGGGTGGTGCCTGGGGTATTCCGACGCTTCCGTGATGGAGAGCCTGGCTGTGGGATGCCCTGTATGTAGCCAGGCTCAATACCCTCCAGGGTGAGCAGCGGCAGTGCCCTGAAAGGTAATTTAGTAAGAGTAGCCTCAAGTGTGAGCGCTGTGTTCCAAGCACTTTGCATTGATGACTTGCTTACCATGGCAGTAGTTTAAGAGGAGGTATTAGTATGGTTACCCTGGGATCTGCTTCAAGACTTTTGACCTATGGGGGGAACTAAGCTCAATTTCCAACTCCACATTAGTGACAGCTGGCCCTTAGAGTGGAAATTCTTAACTTTTTCACCTGCCCCCTGCAATTTTTTTTGTTGTTGTTCCTAGATCAGGTTTATCTGAGAACACTGAATTCACAGAAGCAGATGATTAAAAAAGAGTTTATTAGTAAGAACTGCTGTGAGGTGGTTGGATGTGTTATCTGTTGTTGCCTTGAGCCTAGAGAAGCTCTGAAGACCACACAGGAGTCTCCGGCTCCTGTTCTCACGGTTACTTACAGCCAGCCACCAAGATTTCCTCCAGGCAGCATGGTGCTGGGATTTGTACCTGACTTCTTCTCTTTGGAGTGATTGGAAGAACGTTCTTCTCTTGAAGGAGTAAGTCACAAACAATCCCACATCAGTTTAAAATTATAATTAATAGAATCCAATAAATAAATTTCCCCTTTTTGAATGTCTAGTGCGTCCCAGACAACAGCCTCTGTGCGATCAGGAAAGGAGCCTAGTAGCCAGAAGCAAGCTGGAAGCAAGAGAAAGGGTGGAGGGCAGTCACTGCTTTTTTAAAGAGAGAGAGACCACGCCCCAATGGGCTGGTATCTCAGCGGCTATTGACTAAAGGAGAGGAAGGAGCTCCTGCAACATTCTCTGGTCACATTTGCCTGACATTTATAGGCTGACTGACAGCATAGTAGCTATGGCAACTCAAATTTCCTGGGAATAGCCCTTTCATAGTTGGAGACATGTTTAAATAATAAAAATAGGCTGTCATCCCTAGTTTATGGATGAAGGAGCTATTTATAGGTAAGTGCAAAAAAAAACCCCAATGTAATAACTTACATTATTGTGCAAGGACAATAGAAAACTCCCCAGGAGGCAGATAACAAAATAATTTAAAAATAAATTTTGTCATGTTTTGCACATCAAGGTCTTAAGTAGGCTTTTTGAAATGCCGCGAGCCCGGGCAGCCATGTGGTGGCAGGCAGC
>LOEQ01001902.1:100845-118142 GCA_001685075.1 Bramus lutescens
CTGGCCTATCAAAGGGACAAGGCAGTTTCTTTATTAACCAATGAAAGTAACACATAGACAGATGACCCTCCTACATCATTGAAAAGAACAGAGAGAAACTGAAAGGCTATAGATAAGGTGGCACTAGTAGATTGGATCTGACTCATTACCTGGACTCAGATCCCATGAAAGCAAAAGGAATGAAATAAATGTTGGCATTCTCTCAACTCTGTAATAAACAGAAACTAGGAAAGGGCTGAGCATGAAAGAAGGATCTTCAAGCAGGTCGTAGATGCTCCTTTTAGGGAAGATGTGTGGTGGGTTGCTTGCCAAGAGACACAACTCTTTTCCATCCTTAGACAATCTCAAAATTAGGCATTGAAGATTATCATTTAAGGCAGTTACACCATGGAGCACCCCTGTTAGCACTTCAGGGCACTTGCCAGTTTATAGCTGCAGAACTTTGTGCTGCAGGTAAACAGAGCAGATGCGCCTTTCTGGGTGTGCCTTACTGTCTGGAAGTTGAAGGGGTGATTTTCCCTCCAACTTCAGCTCTCCAGTGGGTCCAAGGAAAACCATTGGTTTTCATTTGTCCTACATGTTCTTATCGCAAAAAGAGAGCTGAGCAGGACTGGAGCAATGACTCAGTGGTTAACTGCACTGGCTGCTCTTGCAGAGGACCTGGGTTCAGTTCCCAGTATCCACACGGTAGTTCATTACATCTGTAATTGAATGGATGCAACTCTGTTTTCTGACCTTCATGGGCACCGGGCACACATGTGGTACATGTACGTACATGCAGACAAAACACTTATATATAGAAAATAAACTAAAAGAATAAATCTAAAAATGGACAACTAAAGTTTTCCAAGGTCTGTGCTTGTTAAAATGAGTCTTTGACTCTTACTGTGGGCCTTTTTTAAATTCTTATTATAGCCAAAAAGCTGTACACTTTTTATAATTTTTAAGAAAGTCTCTTGTTTAAAAAATAACTCATACAATATGATTTCTGAAATAATTAATTTGCAGTTGTCTTGATTATACTTTGAAGATTAAGTGTTCTTGAATTTTGTTAAATTTCCAAATGAAAGTTTCTTGCTTTCCTAATTTTTCATTTAAATTATTGTCTCCACCTGCTTAGAAAATTAATTCTTTCTTCAATTTTATTAAAAAAAATAAAGTTGTTATACATGTCTCCTCCTTTTTAGGAAGCAGATGTTTAATGAAAAAGAATAGGAGTTCTCATTTTTCAATATAAAAACTTTAACATTTTTTTCTTTTATTTTATCTCTCCTGAAAAAAAATAGGCAAATCTGATCTATTGCTTCTAACAGGAGCTCTATTAGTTTGGACATGGTGACACACCTTAATTCCTTAGGAGTCAGAGATAGGGTATGTGATCACTGTTAATTCAAGGCCAACCTGGTTTGCACAGTGAATTCTAGTCCAGCCAGGCTATGTAGTAAACCTTGTCTCAAAGAACAGAACAGAAAAGAATTTGATCAGCCATTATGTAACCCGTTGTCAGCAGGCCTAAAGTTTGCCTTTGCTTTGCTTGAATATAGACCTAGTTAGACCACAGAGCATAGTTGTCAAGCAGAAGTCTGCCTTGTGACATTTGCTTTCTACATTTGTGTTGACAACTTTTTGTTCTTGTTATGAAATAGTCATGTCCATCCCATGCCATATTCAAAGATTAGTAATGATCCTGGACTAGGGTAAGCTAAGTATATTTTTCTCTGAAACTTCTTTTTTTCTTTTTTACCCATAGGACTTTTCCAATTTATTCTATTGTCACCATGAATGCTGTCTAATATTGGGGTCCATCTTGCTCCTAATCCTGTAATTCATTTGTTATCTGATATTTCTATATGTTGCATACTTTTTATTGTTTTTATTGAGCTATGCATTTTTCTCCCCTCTCCTCCCCTTCTTCCTTCTCCCATGATCCCCAAGCTCCCAATTTACTCAGGAGATCTTCTTTTTTTCTCCTTTCTATCTAGATCCATGTATGTCTCTCTTAGGGTCCTCTTTGTTGTCTAGGTTCTCTGAGTTGTGGACTATAGGCTAGTTTTCTTTGCTTTATGTCTAAAAACCACTTACGAGTATGTAAAGAACTTGGAAACATCAACTTTTGTTCCAAACAGCTACAGTTACTATAGAAAGCCAATGACCCTGAATTGAGGGTAGAAAAAGCATCATGCTTATTGTCTATCCTCCAAGGTATATTTAACTCTTACTTATGATAAATTTGAGATGGAATATAATAGTGTAGGCAGGTAGAGTAAGAGATACCAACAGTCATACACTCATCCTTCATCTACCCATCCTTTATCCTCCATTTTTTATCTTCCTATCCTTCTTGCCCCCATCCTTCACATCCCTATCTGCTATAGGCAGGTAACCACAAGCTGTAAGACTTCCTACAGCAGAGGAGGACATTTTGTAAATGCCTTGGCTTCAAAATTGAAGTCAAAAGATATGTTACTTTGGAGAAGAGGTTTTGCTTTTGTTTCCACAGAAAATGAGAGGCTAACCTAAATAAGACTTAATTCTTTTTAGTCCAAACTAGTTCCTTCTGGACCGAGAAATCTCCAGTAGGAACACATGGCCCAGATGTCTGAGTTCTACATCCAGAAGAGATTCAAGATGCTGCCTGAGATGATCAAGCCTCACAGGATACTCCAGTCAGGACTTGATCATAATTCTAAATTTTCTTTAGGTCCCCATAAGATTATCAGTATCCCCAATCAGCAGAAAATAGCCTGGAAAACTACGCCCACATTCCCCAAAAATGGGCTATGGATATTTTCTTTTGATTAGAATGTTTGTTACAAGTTGTTATGGCTAATGGTCAGGAGAAAAGCTAAAGAAAAGATATTAGATTCAGAGTTCCTGTTTTTTTTTTAAAGAGGGGGAAGTGGTGTGGGACAATGTTCTGTATTCTGTCAATTATATTTTAAATGCTGATTGGCCGGTAGCCAGGCAGGAAGTATAGGCAGGACAACCAGACAGGAAGTAGAAGTGGGTCAATGAGACAGGAGAATTCTGGGAAGAAGGAAGTCCTAGTCTACAGTTGTGACCCAGCCACAGAAGAAGCAACATCTGACTGCCTCACCAAATAAGGTGCAGAGCTATATGGCTAACATTGATATGAATAATGGGCTAATATAAGTTATAAGAGTAAATAAGTCTGAGCTACTAAGCCAATCAGTTTTTTAACTAATGTAGACCTCTGTGTGATTTCTTTGGGACTTAATGACTGTGGAAACCGGGTAGAACAGAAACCTCAGACAATACCCATCCTTCATCCACCCACCCTTTATTCACCATTTTCATCTTCCCATCCTTCCTCTTCCTAGCATTCATCCACCCATCCTTCATCCACTCATCCTGTATCCCCCATCTTTCATCTTCCTATCCTTCATCCACCCATCTTTATCTTCCCATCCTTCTTGTCCCTATCCTTCATGTCTCCATCCTTCACCCACCCATCCT
The DNA here is from genome assembly GCA_001685075.1 of Bramus lutescens. Lineage (NCBI taxonomy): Eukaryota > Metazoa > Chordata > Mammalia > Rodentia > Cricetidae > Bramus > Bramus lutescens. The sequence goes on from LOEQ01001902.1 coordinate 104,323, forward strand.
TTTTCTCCCATATTTCATCTTCCCAGCCTTCATCTCTCTATACTTTATCCCCCAACTTTCATCTTCCCACCCTTAATTCACCTATTGTTTATCTACCATCTTTCATCTCTCCATCCTTCATCTCCCCAGCCTTCACCCACCATCCTTTATCTCCCATTTTCACCTTTCCTCCTTCCTCTCCCCAGCCTTCATCCACCCATCTTTTATCCTTTATCTTTCATATTTCCAACCTTCATATCCCCAGACTTCATGCTCCCATTCTCATTTCCCACCTAGAACAATAGCAACAACATTTACTGACAGCTTTCCATGAATGAAAACAGTCTTGAGAAAGCATGCTCCACTCTTCATGTTCCAGCTCATTGTTCATACTACATGTTTCTGTGCTTCAAATATGACTCCACTTCTGCTTCAGGCTAGTCCCTTCCTGGGCTCTTGAGTCATAAATGCCTTGCAAAGACCTTTACTAGAGGCCTTGGATCTGCCACTGCTCTATAAACACCTATTCCTTGAGCATATGAATCATTGTCATAGTGAACTCTACTGAAGCTTAGGTCCTGGACTCAGTCAGGATCCAGCTTATATCACATTGTGAGTGTCCCTGTCTTAGGCCCTATGACCACGACATTGTCAACTGGTCCTGTCTTCTATGACTTAGAGTCACTGTGCTCTGCATGAGCTTGTTCTTCAGACTGATGTGTGTGTGTGTGTGTGTGTGTGTGTGTTTGCGTGGGTATGCCTGTGTCTATTATGTGAAGGTTTATGGTGAGGAACATGAAGCGGCTTCTGGACCAAAATTGCCTATGTCTTACTTCTCAGGACAGCAGTGACTCTTCATGTGTCCCATTCTAAAGCCTGTTTTTGAGACTGCTTTCCCAGCACCCATGTCTCTTCCATTGCACCACGTGAGCTGGAGTTGGAGACTAGTATGAAAGAAATGAAAACTGTTACCGAGTGTCTACTGCAGATTTATCAAGAAGAAATAATTTATAAGCTTTACTAGTAATAGGGGTTCCTGAAAATGCAGTTAGTCAAAGAAAAAAAGGAAAAGAATTAAAGAAATATAGAAAAGTATTTTCTGAAGATAAAGAAAAAGGGATAGAGATTTACTGAAGCAAATAAAGTCTGAAAACTAGTTAAATCTGGAGAAAGAAGTATAAAGAGATGGAGTCACATTCTATTCTAAGAAGGCATTGCAAGATGTTATAAGTAGTCAAAAATTAATAGTGAGTCATGACTAGAGAAGGAAGATTCAACATATGTAAGGTAACATTTATACAAGCTTTGTGCCCTTCTTAATGAGAGAGAGATAGAGATAGAGATAGGGAGGGGAGAGAGAGAGAGAGAGAGAGAGAGGAAGAGAGAGGAAGAGAGAGAGAGAACATTCAAAGTGACCAAAGAAGGAACTACCAACTAAGAATGTCAACTATGAATATTTTACTGAGAAAAACCATGACAGTTGTTCTTCAAGCTGATCTGCAGTGTTTGCTAGCACGAACACATATGGATTATAAAGCTCACCGTAAAAGCAAATAGACAGCAAATTTGTAACTTGCTGATATGAAGTGTGAGTCATTCACCCTTCTAACATAAAGACTGGAAGCTAAAACAAACGTTAAAATAATTGTAGAGATAACCATTCGTTAATGGACATACAGAGTGTAACAGGAGGTATACTGTGACATGAAAACACCACGTGTGGGCTGAAGGAGGAAGCTATAGTGCGCTTGCATGCAGCGGAATTGTTGCCAGTTTAAGTAGACCGTAAGGACTGCAAGATGGAATCCGTGAGCTAATGGTAACCACAAGGAAAAAATTAAGCTGTAGGATATGCAAAAAATAAGTGAAGTGAAGCATACTGCTGCAAAATATAAATAAACCCAGGGCATTCATGAAGGAGAATAGCAAAAGAGTAAGGAGGGGATGCAGGCAGAAAAAAATGACCAAAATGGAAGTGCTGAGCTCTTAACGATTAGTGATTATTTTATTTTGCATTTAAATAGATTAAATTCTTAAATCAAGAAGGCCAAGTATGCTCAATGATGAGAGTAAGGATAACTTATCCAATAAATGGTGATTTGAAAAAAACCCTATGTATAAACGATAAGTCATATTTATAACATTATTTACAAATTACAGTAAAATTTATTGAAAATGTAAGCATTAAAACCTGAAATCATAAAACTCCTAGAGGAAAATACACAAGAAAATCTTTTCTACACTATTCTTGGCAATGATCAAAAGATTGTTGGCACTGAATACAAAAAGCAAAGACACTCAGCACAGGAGACATTCAATGGGATGAGAAGGAAAGAAATGGAGCAGGAGGAAATACTTGCAAACTATATACCCAAGAAGGGGTTATATACAAAGCATATGGAGACTTCTACAACTGAATAGTATCAAATAGGACAAAGGACACACAAAGACGTTTTTCCAGGAATGGCTCTTATTTCTATAAAAAGATATTCAACACTACCAGTTATGAAGGAAATACAAAAAAGAACCTCCCTGAGACATCACCTTACATCTATTATGATGGCCATTATTTAAGAAAAACACTCTTACTCAGAATGCGAAGGAGATGGGACCCCTATAGGACTGCACACACAGCAATAAGATAGTTCCTTGCTAGTTATAGGTAGAAGTACACTATGACCCAGAAATCCTTCTTGTTATTTATCCTAAAGTGATTAATACTACAACCTCAAAGGCATAGCTATACTTTCACAATATTGCAATATTATTGATACAAAATACAAGATACAAAATGAGTGCAGTGTCCTCCCACAGTTGAGCACAGTAATGTTGTATCCAGTGTTTGTTGTACATAATCAAGCATTCATCAAATGTGGGCCAAGTATAGTAATATTCTACTGGTCAGCTTTCAAAAAACATAGACTTCTTGCCATTTACAACAGTATAGATGAGCCCTGGGGTGGTGGTGATGGTAGGGGATCAGACTAAGTGGAATAATCCCAAACCAGAAAACATATAACCCACATTCTCACCTGTCTGTGGAATAAAACTCATAGGAACAGACAGCAGAAGGGTAGTTATTAGGGAGTTGGGAGGAGGGGTGTAATAGCAGAGTTCGGTCACAGGGTACAAATGATAATTATAAGATGAATGATTCCGCGGACCGAATGATGCACAGCACAGCGGCTAAAGTTACACAATGTGCCAGGAACTTTCTCACAGAGTTGACCTTAAAGACATGTAGGTGTTAATTGCTTAATTTTGGAAATAACAATGCCTACATATCTTGAGACATCACACTTTACATCTTGAATATATATATTATATAATCTTATTTGTTAATTATACTTCAATAAGCTAAAATAAAAGATTGTAATTAAAGTCTAAGATTGGTCAACTCTTCACTTCTCTGGGAGTTTTTTGGGTCCATACCCTTCCCATCTGCTGTAATCTTATAGATTTCTTTTTGTTTCCATAGTCTACCCCCGTGGAAATTGGAAAGTGGGCAGATGAAAGAGTGCTTTTGATTTTCAGTCCTTTGCTCTCAGATTTCAATCTTGACTCTTCAACCATGTCTCCTTTTCAGTTTGAAACTAAATCTCAGGGATGGAATCTATCATGATCCCTTTTGTGCTGCTGTAACAAAATACCCAAGATGGGATATCTTATAAAGGAAAAAGTGTTTGGATTATGAATTAGTAGGCTAGGAGCTCTAAGTTCCTGTTACTGCATCTAGTATGGGTCTCATGCATCATGGAAACAGATGATGTCATAGGGCAGACACAGAGACACAAGTGTAGTGACTATTTTATGTAGAAGTGACAAACTTGTAGGATGTCTTTGTTTATAACCGTCTGGTTTTGTAGTAAATAAAACAGCTCCAAGAGACCTATACCACTCCACTAAAATGAGCATTAATCCATTCTCATCTAATTGGTTTACCTCTTTTTAGGCTACATCTTGTGAAAGTTCTATGACAGTTTAATGCTGGCTGTCACATCAGGCGCCATGTTTCCAGCATGTCTGCTGTTTGTGGGAAAACTACATCCAATCCATAGCAGAGCTTCTCAGTGTATCTAATGTATACCAGATTTTCAATTTGCTTAATTGAAAATTATCTATCAACATCTATCAAGCAGTATCACCAATGCTAGTTAGAAATGTTAATCCAGAAATCAACAGATTTCAATTTGCTTACATCATACTGGAACTGGTATATATTTTTGTGCCAATATCTCTCTTCTGAGGTCATCACATACATGGAGACAATATGTAAGCAGAATTTCAATACATGATCATCATTACTAGAAAGGCAGGTATTGTACTGTTTGCTATGCATGTTAGGGATTCGTACTTCTTTGTACATATCTTACTCACCTTGAAATATCTTTCACAGAGATAGAGATCTGATACTTCCAGTTTTGCCACTGCAAAACCTCTAAAATTTGGAGAATGTGCTAGGATGCAAATTTGCTGAGCCATTGTCACTCTAGAAAGCTGGCTGTCAGGGGAAATAAGAAATAGCTGCACATAACCAAATGCAGAGAGGAATTTGGCAATATATTTTGGTTGCCTGCCCAAAATTTAATATTACTGGAGGGCATGTCTGCTTTTAATGAAAAATAGATTTGTGAAGTTAGAGAAAAAAATTATTTTCTCCTTTATAAAAAATTAAGGCTTTGGAGAAAGGCTGTGACTGCAGCCCTATGAATTTTGGAAAAATAATGTAGGTTTGCACTCAAGTTAACACATTACATGACATGAGGAAATGCAGCCTTGTTTTATTCTGGTTCACCCTTTCTGAGACTGCCCTTGGGTAAAAGAGTGAATTATCTCCAAAGTGCATTGAAGGAGTTAAGAACATAGAATCTCTACAGAGTCAGGAAGACGTAAGTTCTCCTGACCCTAGATTCTTCTCTAGAAAACCAAGTTAGCTTTATCTACTTTACAGGATTGTTGAAAGGATGAAATGAAATGACACATGCAGAACAGCCAGCACCGTGTGCCCAAAGGGAAGCCCACTGAATGGCACAAGAATTTTCATCAACTTCCATTTTGTCCCCAGGACAAGTAACGAAAAGCAGGACGTGAAAGGAAGGTGGGTGGCAGGCGGGTGGCAGCAGTAACAGCCGGCAGTGTGCTGGTGTTAGATGGCTGTTAAAACAGGGCATCTTGATCCGTATTTCCCTTCAGAACTTTTTACACCTAGCAAAAAACAAAACCCCAAAGCTTTGTGTGAAATATAGAGTGTGGACCAGTCACCGAAACATTTGCATATAACCAACCTGGTGAGAATACATGGTTTCTGTGGTTCAAATTGGAGAGGAGACCTCAAGTCTAATCCAATAACTAAACCAACTTCAATGGACAGAGCATGGGAATTTTGTGGTGCTGAGTCTGTGTCTGTCCTGCATCCCTACAGCATCATCCTTCTCTGAGCTCTGCCAGCTAAGGTACAGACATGAAAAGGTATGGCTTTTGAGAAACTGTCTTATAAACTTGGTCTATGGCATTGCTCTCATCCTCTATCTTTTTGTCTTGGGTTCAAAGTTTTGGCTTAGATTAGGCTCAGAGGGAGAGATTTGTCAGACATTGAATTGTTTATATGATTTCAAAAGTTTGTATAAATTCATGTGTCATTTTGCTACAGTCTCCTCTATTTCCACTCCAATCCCAAGATACCCAAGTCCTTTTGACATAGCTACCATCTTTCCTCCACTTGCTGTAGGGTCTCTTACTATCTTTCTTTTGACCTTTGAAGGTGGACACTTTTTCACTACAATCCTTTTTGATATTATCTTACCATCCCTAGCCTTTATAGGTTCTTTCTTCCCTCTGGAGAACTGCCTATACTTCATCTCTATTTTGCTGTGTGTACTCATCTTTATAATCTTAGCTTACAGGTCACTTCCTTCAGAAGATCCTTTCTAACCTTCCAGTCAGTGCTGGACATCTTTCTTGAGCAGTGCTTGCATGTGTGCACTGGAAGACCTAGCAACTGGGGTTGCAATTATTCTGTTACTGTATTACTATAGTGGTAAATGTTTGTTTAAACAAAATTTAAGTTTGTTTCTTCATTATTAAACACAGTTCCTGGCACATAGAAGAAACTCAGCAAACCTTTGTTAAATCACTATGTGTTAGCTATGTCTCAAAGTGTAGAGTTTTCAAAAGAACTGTTGATCTGATTATAACAGTTGTCTGTTAGTTATAATAAATTTGAAATGAAATACTTAGGATCTTCACAGCGCAGTCTGTTTAATAATGATGGGAACTTTGATTTATAATGCACACAGTAAGCAGTGGAAGAACATACATATTAAACCCTATGTTTGGAGTATTTATATTTACCCTTCCCGGTGGCACTTAGCAACAGTTCATCTCAGTGGTTTTTATTTTCATGATCTATAAAATCAGAATGATGGCATATAATCATAAGATTTTTCTTTTTGAAAGATTTATTATTCTTTCTTAATTATGTGGGTATATGCATGAGTCTCTGTGTGTGAGTGTGTGCACAGGAGTGAGTGCACATGCTCTCAGAGGCTAGAAGAGGGTATCAGATGCCCTGAAGTTGGAGGTACAGAGGATTGTAAGCTTCCCAGCATGGGTGCTAAGAACTGAGATTCAGTTATCTGTAAGAGCTTTGCCTGCTCCTAACTGCTGAGTCATCACACCAGACATTAATCATGGGGTTTTATGATAACTGAATGACACACTTTACACATAATTGGTGCACTAAGCACTTTGGGTTCTGCAGCGGGTGAGTAGGAAGCAACTTAATTGTTTGGTTCTCTATTATTATTTTGTAACTGTTATGTTAAGTCCTTCTTTCCTTCCCTCTGTCTCAAGAAAACAACCAAAGGTTTTCTGATCATTGAATAGAAGATCGTAGCTTCACTTCTGGATGTTGTAGAGTACAAATCATTCTAATTTACAAACAAATGGCTGCGAATGGTGGTGTGGCTGTGTGGAGAAAGGAGAGTGCTTCCACTGTTGGTGGGTATGTAAGCTAGGGCAATCAGTTTACAATCTCAGAAGTTAGAATTAGACTCTTTGATCCCGCTCTTTCACTCCTGGCCATATAGACAAATGACTCTATATCCTACCACAGGATACTTGTACATGCGTGTTTATCACAGTTTTGTTCTCAGTTGCTAAGAAATGGAACTAGTTGTGATGCCCATCAAGTAATGCCTGCACAATGAAGATGTGGTCCTTATACACAAGGAAATTTTATTGAGCTAAAAAGAAAAGTAAAATGAAGAAATTTGCAGATAAACAGTTGAAACTAGGGAATACTATGATGAAGGAGGTAACCTAGACCACGAGCACTGTTCTCTCAAACAGGCCAATCTCAGCTTTGACTCTGTAGCTATGTATGTTTAACTGTTGTATCCATGGAAGCCAGAAACTAGAAAGTGACTATTAAGAGAGGGAGGTGGTAAAATACAGGTTAAGTGCAAGTAGAGAAGAGGACTACTGGGGGTGGAAAGGTTCAGATTTACTTAATCTGAATTTTTCCTTCTTAGTGTACTTAGCTGGGATAGCCTCAGGTTGAAGAGCCATGATAAAAGAAGGGCTTATAGAGAACATTCTCAATTTTTCCTTAGGTCATTCATTCCACTCTCACTTACCATGCAGTCTAAGCCTGCTACAGAGTGGAGCCTGGGGACAGGAGCATAAGGAAGGATGGAGCTAGACTCCCTTTCCCGTGGTATTGATTGCCTTTCTGATGTCATAAAGGAAGATCCAGATAATTTTCCTTTGGGGCTCTCTCCGTGTCCGTGTCCGTGTCCGTGTGTGTGTGTGTGTGTGTGTGTGTGTTTCTTAGAGGATGTTGGACCTGAGGGTTCCCTTTCTTCTGTCATCTGTAGGGTGATGGATTTGCATTTGTCATTTAAGCATGCCCTCAGATCACTTCTATCAATTTTAAACAAAACCTGGGGTTTCCTTAACCTTCCAAGCCTAACTTTTGGGTAGGATATGTTTCTAGTGGATTTGCATTTGCCTCCTTTACCTAAAGCACACACCTTTTCGTCTTGGAATCTAGCAAGTCTCTAAGTGCAAATTGCTCTTACTCTCTTTTCCATAAGCAGAACTGGGACTTGAAGGCCTTGATCCACACAGTAGATAAAGAGGGGCATTTTCTCCTTTGTGAGTTTCTATGTGTGTGCAGTTGCATATCTATCTGGGTGCAGATGCACATGTATATGTGTGCATCTGCCGAAGGAAGCCAGAGGACAACCTTGAGAGTCCTCTGTCAGGCACTATCCATCTTATGATACAGGGCCTTTCATTTATCTGGAGCTAGCTAAGTAGACTAGGCTGGCTGTCCAGTGAGCCATAGGATCTGCCTATTTCTTCCTTCCTAATCCCGGGATTACAAGCACACTACCATTCTTGATTTTTAAATGTATAAAAGTGTCTCAGGAATTGAAAACAGGAGCCAAATACTTTACCGACTGAGCCATTCCTCAGTCCCACTTTTGACATAGAATTCACAATATAGTTTATAGTTTTATTGTTTACAGTTGAAACCTACCACATCTCTTCTGTCATGCCAAGCTGCTCCAAGAGCCTTCTAGCCTTTAGGCTTTGTGGGTGAGTCAAGTTCAAGGCCAAAGGAGGCACAAACTGAGAGAGTGCCTTCATAGTTTACGAGGGTGAGAAAAGTTTAATCGTGAGAGCCCAGCAACATGCGATATTATTACCAAAGACATAAGCATGTCCTAGAACCTCCTTACTGGTTGGTTGTGCCCACAAAGGCAGCCTGTGTTTCCTAGGCCTGTTTGCAGAACCTCTAGTAAGCAGTGTAGCATCCCCTTAGAATACTGGGTTTTCTTCACCCTTTAATTTCAGGCTTGGTGTATCAGCCAACGTCAACACAAAGGGAAAGCACCCTCCCTCACATCCTGTTGTCATGTACATTTTATGAATAATATGGTTAATTAATGAGTAGTTCTGACAATTAACTCATCATTAAAGCTCAGCAGAGGTGTCAGCGTCAATTCTGTCATACTGAGTCATTCTAAGTCTGAAAAAGGGCAGGAAGACTTAAGAGCCAGGTGGTAAGTAAAATGCAAGATGAAAGAGAACTATGTCTACCTCCAGAAACCACCCAGCCACTTCCTTCTCCTGCGAGAGCAGCAGAGGGTAAGAACTGACTTTTCTCTCAAACACTCGGGAATTTTATGTCTCAGTCTTTATCCTTGACCTGAGAGTTGACCCATCCTTCCACCCACTGGCCAGTCTGTTCATAATGCTTCGGAAATTTCTACTTATTTTTGAAGAACAGCACTGCTTCACCCTGTTTGGCAACATTTTCAAGTTGTCTGTCAGAGGAGACCTTCTTTTGTGCAGAGAGCATGTCACCCCAATCGTCTTTATTTTGAGACTTATCCTACTTTTTAAAATTTATGTAACTTCTTTAAGAACCATAGCTCACCATTGTGCTACAGCAAGCTAGCATTAGTTTTGAAACTGTTATCATAATTATTATTTAATTTACAAGTAAATGGACAAAACTGGAACAAACTGTACTGTGAGAGCCCAGGCCCAGAAAGACTATTGTTATGAATCCTTCCTTCTATGCAGATCCAAGCTCTGAAAATTACATACATGGCTGACCATGTATGTTTAACGTGCAGTACCCACGGAAGCCGGAAAACAAGAAAGGTGGCATCTGGGGTCGGAGCTGTGTTCTAGAAGAGAGGGATAGTAAAGTTGAGGTAAAGTGAAAGCAGAGAGGTGCACATGTGGTGTGTGGAGCAGATGTTGACACCCCCCCCCCGGGCTTGGCTCTCTCCTTTCAATGTGAGTTCCAGGAACCAAACTTTCATACAGGTTTACAAAACAAGTGTTTGCCAACTGAACCCTCTCACTACCCTGACCTAGTGTTCTTAGGAAATTCAGACTCTAATATAATAATATTGGCAGACATTTTTCTGCTTAACTGAAGTCCCTCATGGGATGTCTTCCTTGATGTGCTCACTTTCTGCTTGCCTGTTAGCCAGACACGTCAACCTGCCATGTATTTCCGTTCTACAGCCCCTGTCCTGCTGATCCACAAAAGTCAACCATGCTTTTCAGTAACCAGAGCCAGGAGAGCCCTTAGAAGATATATCTGTTAGGGTGAACTATGTTCTATTATTAGCACATGATTTTGAATGGAATTTATGCCATAACTTTCAATAGATCATTGGAAGTAATAAATCCAATATTTATGATCAACCGAACACTGCAGTTTAAAAACAATTGCTACATTCATTATCTCAGTTCTTGATTCATGATCCAAGGCAGGATCACTCCATTATTTAGAAAAACTGAAGCTCAGCGTTGAAAACTGCACATAAGTAGTAAATTATTTGTAGATCATTATCCAAGACAAGTCTGCTGATTCAGGGTCCATGTTCTTTGCTTTTGCTAAAATCATGTAAGTTATGCAGTTAATACCAACAGAAAGATGCTCATATGATTCCATTAAGGACAGATTTGCTGCGTAAATCTATTTGCAGGTACCAATATTATATAGCTAATATTCACTGCAAAAAAGTATACTGAAATAGTTTTAAATGTATACCAAATTTGCATATTTACATAGCACTTTGTATTTTTAAAAAATGGGTCGGTTATCTCAACTAATTCCCACAATAATTGAAACACCAAGGCTCATTTTCCATTATTATGTAAGCAACTCATGAATATTGTGAAAATAGACATAAACTCAAGCATGCATTTAATGACATTGTATAATACTGAAACCTGGTACAAGGTTCTGAGAAAGTGAAACTGTAAACCACAATGTCCTTTAGAGTTGTGAACAGAGGGTACATTCTAATGATAAGAGCACCATTTAACCAGCTTCTTACTGGTTCACTGTGATTCTATCATAGTCTTTAGAATCAGGCATAGAGCTGTAGAAGGCATGAAAGGTAACAAAGCTTGTCCCTCACCATCAGAGTATCAAAATGCATACTGCAGATATTCTGCAAATGCCAAGTAAGGAAGGACAGAAAACTGAAGAAGCAGTTTTTAAAGCTCAGTACAATGAAAGCAACATCCTCTCAGGAAATTAGGCAAGAAGAAAAGACATTTGAATAAGACCTAGATGATGACAAGAGAAAAATGAAATAAGAGAATCTTCTAGTGTTAATAACGATAAGATGAAAGGAAAAAACATTAGCACAAGTTGATTTTTGAGAATAACTGGTTGGCTTGTAGAATGTATGACAAGAACTGGAAGGAGATGATGGGTCTAGGAAGACATCTAAGGTAGGACAATAAAAGGCCTTGAACATCAGGCTTTGGTGGATTTCACACACAAAAATTGGGATTGGTTGAAGGATTTTTGATTCAAAGGGTCTGACAAGTGGGCAGTTTGTGGGTACCAGGGAAGAGGTGCTATTTTTCCTTAGTGCTGCACCCACTGGTTAGATGACTGTATTCATATAAATAACCCTCAGTTCAGTGGGTGGAGAAATAAATCAAAGTGGAAAGATATTTTAGAAAACAAGAATTTCAGTAGGGGATAGAAGGGTATGAAAGAAAGTGACTCAGTGGGTAGTAAAAATGGCAGAAATTCAATATACACATACACAGAATTATCTATGAAAAAGTGCAGAAGGAATATACACTAGAATGATCATAATTATGTATTTGATAACCTTAGTCTTCTCAAATGTGGCCCTTCAAGAAAAGTAGGCATGACCTGAGAAGATCCCAAGTGTTTCAACCTTTTTGACATTGGCATCCCTCCATGCATCCCAACACATACACATTCTTTGATACCATACATATCGCTTTTTATTCTGCCAGAAAAATGTTTTCAATGGTTTCTTACCAAAAAAATTTCATGACTATTTGAGCATGTTATTACTTCAAGAGGATCTTTTGTGTCACCCCATAAAACAATACCCATATCCTGACCTGTGTCCCCAACACAGCGAATATTTCCCATTCGGCTGCTTAGTACATTTTAGTACAAACCGGTTGTTTGTTTGTGCATATACAGTTGTTGGGTAGTTTTGTGCATATAGTTGAGACAGAGTTTTTCTAAGCAGAAAACTCAAACTCACAATGATCTTTCTGCTTCAGATTCTAGGAGTTGAGAATCATAGGTATATTCCCAACCTTACCTAGCTCTAATTATGTATCTTACCAACTATATGTAAATTTTGTGGGAACAGGGACAGAGCCTGCCTTGCATAGTCATGTTCCCCTAACACAGTGCCTGGCTTATGGAATTTGCTTTCAAAATATCTGTGGAGTCATTGTGCACATACATACCATGTAGAAAAGAAACCCTAGAGCAATGGTAAAGATGGTCATGATATTTTTATAACTAAAGACCAATGTGAAATTACAAAGGAATATTTTCACAAGTTATTTGGCGCAGCCTTCCATTTATAGTTTAGAATGTGTAAAGGTTTTTTGTTTGTGTGTGTGCATATGTGTGAGTGCGAAGGAGTAAAAGCACATATGCTTCTGTCCATGGTGCTAAATGTAGAACTCTACTCTCGAGAATTACCGTATCTTTGGGAGTTGGAAGATGAGAAGTTGTAACTTTTCTGTCTTGTATAAATCTGCATCTATGTGTATTTTCATCTTCCTCCTCCTCAACATTATCTATATTATTACCATCACTATCACCATCATCCCTATCATAATCATCATCCTAGCATTTAATCATCATCACAATCTCCATTATCCCCATCACCATCATGAATACCTCAATCACCATCATCACAACCATTATCACTGTTGTTGCCATAATCATTGCTATCATCATCATCATCATCATCACAAACATTGTCCCTCATACTTGCAGGACACTGAAAACATGCCATCTAGGTTCTACATTTTATCTGCATTGTGCCAGCTGATATACACTGCTATATACACAGTATTGTGAGAAGTTCCCTATTCAATGCAAGATTAAAGATGCAGAGATGTCAGGCTAGACATGTTATGTAGTTTGTTCAAGGTTACACACTAATCATTTACAAGACTATAAAGGAGACACATATAGCCATGATTTCTAACATTGCTTCTAAACCCTGGACCAAATGACTGACCTCAATGCAATGTTCTTAAGTTCAATTCTAGGACTTTCTGATCTGTCTGGTACTTCTAGCAACTTTCAGTCCCACCCTCTATTGAATGACCATGACATTCTTTGACATTTCTTCCAAGCTCAATAGCTATTATAGTTATTACATTGATTCCTCATACTTTTGGAGGTTAACCAAAGGCATTGGATCCCTTGGAACTGAAGTTCTGGATGGTTGTGAACCACCATGTGGGTGCTGTGCATTGAACCTGATTGCTCTGCAAGAACACCAAGTGTTCTTAAGTAATGAACTCTCCATGTCAAACATCATAGTTCTTAAAGTATACCTTTTCAGCTCTGATTTTTATGTATTGTCAAACATCCATAGGAAAAAGTATAGACAAATGGATAGTTATCTAAGGGTTAGGCTAGAGCTAAGATCAAAAGAGAACTTAAGTTCCCAAGATAATTGAGCTAGGTCTTGGTGGGAAAAGAACCAAGGTCCTCAAGAGGAACTGGAGAATGGACTGGTACTGAACCTGGGATTCCCAAAGGTGTAGGACCAGCACCCGTATAGTGTTTCACATCAAGGACTGTGATTATTTCACTGTGGTGGTTACAAATGAGACTGCAGCCATGCTACGCTTGCCTTTGGATTCCATCTGAGACCCCAGCCCATGTGATGCTCTTGGCTACCTCACGGTTGGTCTTCCTCCTCAATTTTACCTCTCTGAAATGTTCTCTTCCTTCCTTCCTTCCTTCCTTCCTTCCTTCCTTCCTTCCTTCCTTC
>LOEQ01001902.1:118207-129960 GCA_001685075.1 Bramus lutescens
CTTTCTTTCTTTCTTTCTTTCTTTCTTTCTTTCTTTCTTTCTTTCTTTCTTTCTTTCTGTGTAACAGTCCTGGCTGGCTGTCCTGGAACTTGTTTCATAGACCAGGCTGACCTGGAACTCACTGAGGTCCATCTGCCTCTGCCTCCCAAGTACAGGGATTAAAGGCTTGAGCCCCCCCCCAGGCTCTGAAAATGTTCTTATAGACAATGTCTATATGTTCTTACAGACAATGTGTCTAGATGATTTTAAATCTTGTGAGTTTGACATATAGATTAAGCAGACCATATACCAAGGAGAGGACAGCCATCAGAGTGCTGTGGGAAATGGACAGTAGCCAAGTGTGAGGTCATCACCAGTTCTGCACTCACCTGTGAGAGCAGACTCTCTCTATGGAGAGAGGTCCCATTAGATGCAGTGACAGGGACATGTGCATATTATACACCACTTCATATCACCTCCAACATCCAGATTAGATACATCACAATCTGCAACATGATTCTCCAATTCACTCAGAAGGCACTATGATAAAATGAAATGAGAAAATATGGCAGAAAAACAGTTTTCTTTGATGCTGTGATCCTTTTAGGCACAAGCGCTATCACTATCTTTCTGAGATTTCATAAGTAGCCAGAATTCTTAGAACAACAGCAACAAAAATCCCAGCCCAACCACTATCTGATACCTGGAAGTGGTTTTCTTTAACATGATGCTAGGGTACATTTTTGTTCTGTGAGCTGTGTCTGTGCTAACCCCAGCTCCAGGATCAAACACTTTACACGTGTTGGTTATGGGGAGAGCCCATCTCCTCGAATGCTTGGTTTAGTAAAAGCTAGTGTTTGAACTCAGCAGTAGGTTCATCTGGTCAATGATAGCTCAGACAAGAAATGAGTTCAAGAATCTGAACTCTCCCTTATAGTCCATGTCTACTTTAAAAAAAAAAGCAATGCTTAAAACTAAATCAGGGTTGTCTGTAGAGTGACTATGTGACCCAAAATATTATTTAGTGCATGACCAATATCTCTGTGACCCTTCAACAAATTGTCAATACTTATGTAGTAGAACTCTGACATTTCGATGGTAATGGATATCTTGGTATTTTTCTGTTCCTTTATTTACTTCTTTGTAATCAAGTCATCAGGAGAAAGCATGTCACAGATGTCAAAAGTGTTAACTTTTCATTGCATAGATTGTTTTCCCCTGCTGGTGAAAAGTCAGAGAGACTTTCTTTGAACGAAGAGCCATTTTCTCCACCTGTGCCCTTCTGTGCCTCACCCCCACACATAAACCTTGTCTAGACTCCTCTGGGATGAGTTTTATTTTTAAGCATGGAGGAGAAAATTACTCCTTCACAGTCAGGAAAAAAAATCCCATTGTGCAGATACTTGCAGAACTAAAATCAGGTAAGAAGGGGGTTGATAGACAGTATCATTGTGATTGTAATTCTCCTCTGGTCACCTGTGTACTGAAGACTTGCTCCTAGGACAGCTCTATCAAGAGTTGGTGGAGTCTTTGAGAGGTAAGAGCTAGAGGGCTTCAAGTTATTGGAAGACTGCTCTCGAAGGGGACTGTGGAAGCTCCATCTCTTTCCCTTCCTTTATAGTCCTCCATTCATGGTGTAAATGGTTTTATATATCATACTCTCCTAACACGATATACCATCTTCACTACAGGACCAAAGCAATGCTTATGATTTTGAATATCTAAATTCATCATGCAAAATAAATATTTCTCTCTATAAGTTAGTATCTTAGCAGTTCTGTTATGATAAAGGAAAGCTAATGAGCAGAGCTAGGTGTCTGAACTCAGAGAAAACAGTGGTTAACAGAGCAGTTTGTATGCTCTACCTTAAGCAGTTCTACTAATGGGTACTCACTATGAGAGGAATAGAAAAGAGCAGCTGCGTAGGATAGGTGGAAATGATCATAGAATAGAGGGCTGGTTCTAAATGTTATCTACTTTTGTCATCGAAGAGTCATGACAAATGTATGCTTTAATTCTGACTATGGTAGCCATGCAAGGCAACGTATCTAACATGGGTCCCATGGCAGTGACATATGATGCTAGTGCTCATATTTGAAGTGGATAGAGGCCTCATTTTCCAGGAACTCAGAGGCTGGGGACAACTTTGAGGAGGGAGTAAGAGTCTGTGATACAGGAGCAAGCTTTGTACAAAAGGGTGCTGATGCGAGACCCTGGGAGAGGGGATGTTTAAGCAATATTCAATCCCTCTGGAAATTAAGAGGCACAGAAGGGGTTTGAAAGCTAGTTAAGTACTCTACCGCAGAAATCTAGTCAGTAGGATTGAATGGCCATAATAAGAATAAAGTTTGGATTATGTTATGGAAAATATTCTGTATATCAGAAGCAAAACTAGTTAGTAAGCTTCACTTGCTGCTCAAGCTGAAGTTCCTAAAGCATTAATGAAAGAACAGCTTTATTGTAAAAGGCTTTCTGACTTAGAATGAATAATGGTTGTCAACTGTCTTCTTATTAATTATATGTCATTGTCTGTACCTGTCTTCCATTTCTTTTATCAAAATGAATAAAGAAGTGAACAATGAGTTCCAAATACCTGCACATGCCCAGATCTTTATGCTATCCATACCATGATAGAATATGGTTTTAGAGGTTTGTTAAAGTCTATTACTGCTTTAATTCTATGAATTTCACTTTCAGTAATTATAGATTACTGTATGTTAACAGTAAATTGTAAAACATCCACAACCTAGTTCATCTAGCGCCTGTGTGTGTGTATATGTTGAATTGTGCTTTTTCTATGGCACATGCATGTGAGTGTGAAGTTACCCATGCATGTGCATGAGGAGGCCAGAGAAGGATATTCCCCTGAGGTACAGTCTCTCACTGAAACAGAAGCTTACCTTTTAAGTTAGCCTGGCTGACAAGCTGATTCTAGGGTTCTACATCTTCTTTCTCCAACGCTAAGTTTACAAACACAAATAGCCATGCCCAGCATTTTACATAGATGCTGGAATTCTAGCCAAACTTCATCCTCGCATAGCAAGTGCTCCTACCCACTACGCTTCCTCCCTGAATCAGCTTAGTTCTTCTTTGTCAAGAATTTTTTGCCTTTCCAGTGAAATCAGAATACTTATAAATTTTAGAATTGTTCACTTAAATCCTACCCAACAAAATCCTTCAGGGTTTTTGCTGGGATAATGTTAGACCCAGTCTTAAAATCAAAATTTACTGATTAATAATAAAGAGTTTTTATTGTACATCCATAGTAAATCTTTAGTTTATATATTTTAAAATTTCTTCAGCAAATGGCCTTTGTTTTCACTGTGAGAAGTTGCAAGTGGTTTTTTTGTTTGTTTGTTTGTTTGTTTGTTTGTTTGAAATCACATTTACCCATTAGGACTCACATTTTCACCTACTCATTGTGCTTAAGTTGAATCAGGTTTGGAACTTTAAACTGTTTATTACTAATATATAGAACAAAACAGTATTGTAAAAACACCACTATAAGATGCAAGCTTGATTTTTATGGAGCTGTTATTCATTTATATCACAAACATTCAGAGTTATATTGTCTGCAAGCAACAATACTTTTCCTGCTACACATGGTTTATTGATTTTCTTGCCTTTTGCATACGTTGAGATCTCTGTTGTTATGACATATTGTGAGCAGATACGGCTTCCTTCTTCCTTCCTTATCATCCTGGTAGGAATTATGAGCAGTCTTTTATTATCGATTGTGTTAAGAGTTGCAGATTTTTAAAGAAGATAGCTTTACCAGTTTGAGAAATTTTTGTAGAACAGACTAAAGGACCTTTTGCTTTGTACTTTTCTGTAAAAAAGTTTCAGTGTTTTTAGTGTGCAGATGATTTCTCTCACGTATAAATCTAGAATCCATGGAATGCTTTTCTTACACCTATGGAGATAACGCCAGGACCTTACTCATTTCAGTTAACAATGTGGTGAGCTACATTGGTTTCTGAATGTCAAGTAAGCTATGCATTCATGGGCACACCTCAATTGATTGAGAGACACAGGTATTTTTATATTCTGCAGTATCAACTTGCTGCTATTTGTTGAGGATGTTTTGTGCGTGCTTCCATGCATGTGGGTTATTGATCTGCAGTGTGTTGTCCTTTGTGGAATGTTTTAGTTTTGTTTTTGATTAAAGTCATGCAGGCCTCTCCTACAATAGATTCCTCTCTTCTGGAAAATGTTTTAGAACTAGTACATTTTCTTTTCTTTTTTTCTAAAAATTTATTAATGTATTTCATGTACATGAGTGCTGTCCTCATAGACACCAGAAGAGGGCACCACATCTCATTACAGATGGTTGTGAGTCACCATGTGGGTTCTGTGAATTAAATTCAGGACCTCTGGAAGAGTAGCCAATGCTCTTAACTGCTGAGCCATCTTTCCAGTCCCTAACTGGCTTTTTTTTTGTGTGATTTGAAGATTTAGCTGGTGAAAACATGTGCCTCTAGGGGCTTGTTAGTGTTGCCAATTTGAAATTGATTGAACTCACTTGGGATATGAGCCTTTGGCCATCATCTGGGAATTATCTTGATTACATTAATTGAGGTAGGAAGATCTGTCCCTTGTGGGTAGGACCAGTCCCTAAGCAGTGGATCCCAGACTATATAAGAGTAGAGAAAGTGAGCCGAGTGCTAGCATGCACACATTCATTGCTCTTTCTTCTGACTTGGATGTAATGTGCCCAGCTGCTTTAAGTTACTGCAGCTGTGACTTCCCCACCATGATGGGCTATACCTTGAACTGCGAGCCAAAATAAACCCTTTCTCTTTGAAGTTGCTTTGGTCAGGGTATTTTATCAGAACAACAGGAAAAGATACGAAGACAGGCATTATTTTGAGTGAATGAAATTAACTGCTGTTGCTACTGGATTCTCATTCTAGTTTAGGTTAGGCTGAAAAGCCAATCAGGATTGGGTCTATAAACACGAAGGTGAGCCTGTCAGCGCAACCTACTTCTGATGCTCACGACAAAAGGGGAAAAAAGTACAGCCCTACCCAAGCTTCTAATTCTCTCCATAGTCATCGTTCCTTTTCATTTATTTTTCTATTACGTTTCTAGTTATACTTTTCTGTGAAAAGTAAAAGAGCCATTGTTCTGTCCTACAAATGGACTAAACTTATAGATATCACTAAGACTAAGACCGAGCTGATAGGCTCTCTCCTTCTCACTCTCTCTTCCTCCATCTCTCTTCATATATATTAATCTAGACCTAGAAGAGATATCTATTAGTTCTACATATGTATATATAATAAATTTTTATCAAATATGACTTTAAAGTTTATCCCATATATTAAAATAAATACAAATCTTCATATACAAATACATGTACAAGCATACATATAATTAGAAGGATATCATATACAAATACATGTTATTTTTAAAAAACCTTTTAAGTCAGACTCATTAAATAGCAGGTATTTGATGGCACCAATCTTTGACTTCACCTGTCATTTCCTGCTTTTTAGCCTTCTGCGTAGGTATCAGTCACTTATTTCTTTATTTAATAATGTGACTATTAGCTTTTGGATATAGGAATAGGTTCAGGATTTAAAGGTGAAAGGATCTGTTGTTGAGGTTTTTCTACCAATAAGCATAAAGTGTTTGAGTGCTCTCCATGACTAGACCAGATGGGCTGTCTTACTCTTATTAAAACATTAGACACTTTTGTCAGGTGATCAGCACATTCTTGTTGCCTAATCCTGGACCATTCACTGTAAGGAGTCTGATAGATGCTTACGCCAGACAAGAGTTGTTCTTGGTTACTTTGGACTGTTGATCTCTCTGTGGACAGGGGCAGTCTTTCTTCCTAGTACATGTGTCCTGGTTTCACCCATGACTCATCCTAGCTTTCTCTCCCTCCCCCCATTTTTTGGCTGGAAGATGCTAGCATGCCATGTAGTTTAAATGAGAGTTGTGTTATGAAAAATTTTAGTGATTAAAATTTTATTTCTAGTTGGACAAAAACATGAGGAACTTATCATTTTATAACAGTAATATTTATATCCATCAATACACATCTATCATATCACATAATATCATATCAATCTACCTAGCTAGCTATGACTTTTAGCCTTTTGATTATTGGCTTTCTTCTTTCAGATGGTAGAATAATGGATTAATTAGGGCTATCTCAAAGAAGCATGCTAATGATCATAAGTAAGAGTTTCATTATAGGTCTTAGATATATGCAATGATGGAAACTGGTGGAAGGTTCTATGCCCTCTGGTGATCTCTGAAGTTGAATTCAGCTTGAAATTATTATCAGTCATCCAGACTGAGAGATTCAAGGTGGACATATGCAGGAATAGCAAAACTAGAACCAGAAAAATGAACCACGACAACAAACCAAAACTCACACTTGTCTTTGACCTCCTCAAACTCTCCCATGAGTGACCAGCAGGAGGGTTGACTCTCTTAGACTTGGCGGTGCTCATGCTTTTGTTTCAGGACTCAGAGCTGAGACCTAGAATCCTTTGGAGGTCAGGAGGTCAATACTGTGAGCAGTGGATAGATGATAGCATATTTAGGCGCCACACAGGCCAATCACAAGAACAATCATAGAGTAACATAGTTCACTGTCCAATGTCCAGCAAATATTGACCAACTCTTATCCAGAGCCATGGAAGAAGAGGATTCGGGGAAGTATAATGGCTGGTTAGGTAAGCTGATATAGTGCAATGATGCCACAACTTGCTAATTTAATTGTTACCTCTTCACATTTTTAAAGTATATACATCTCTGTAACAAAAATGATCAGGACTGAGGATGTAGTTTAGTGGTAAAACATATGTTTACTGTGCATGAAACCCTGGATTCAGTCCCCAGTAGCACCATAAAGAAAGAGATAACAGTGAAATCCTGCTTTTGTGTCTGACAAATCCAGCACATGTACAAAGGAAAACACATCAAGTTTCTACCCCAAAGGGGATACAAGTTGGTTTTTCCACTTTCGGTGTCCATTCTTTTTATGAGAACGATTCCATTTTTTATATCTCAGAGTTTTTATTCTGAGTTATAAATGAATTATTAAGAACATGTCTAAAGTTATATAGTAGGAAGTGATGTTAACACATAGTTGTGCTGTGCACATTATAGTCAGGAATAGACTGCATATATGATCACATGGACATTTAGGGGCCATAGTTTGAAGAACCACTCTTATTCTTACCCCTTGATACCTATGTCCATGAATTTTGGTAGTAAGAGAAATAGCATGTTGCAGCATTCCTCCTTTCCCGGTGGTTTTTAAGCTATGTTTGACTAGATGGTCTTATTTATTACCAAAGAAAATGTGCTTCCACAAAGACAAACAGTTCTATGAAATAGAAAATTTGACATGCCCCCTGGCCTCTTTGAGTTCTTTCTTCTAGGGAGTCAACACACAAAGAAGGAAGTTAAGACACTATCCTGGTGACAAATTCTTCAGATTCTGACTCAAGGCAAAACAGAGTGAAATTACCCCAACCCTGTAAGGTGTTAATACAGATGAGCCACCACAAGTAAGTCTCCAAAGGCTGTCTTGCCATCCTGCCAGATTTTCCTATTGATGACGACGTGAGACCAGTGAGCTCCCGGGTATCTCACTGACATACTTACATATTGTAAAATGAGTGTTGTCTAAGGCCAGATTATAGGAGGTCATGATGATGCACAAGGCATTTTGTGACTCATGGATGGTGTTGTGGTTGAAATAGTGAGGTCCAGAAGGTAAATCTATATACAGAGTGAGTATGTCCTCATTTATACTGTTGGCATCTACTTAGGATGTCCTTCGAATAGTAGGAAGAAATGTAATCAGACCAGCAGAGGGCTAATCCTGGCCAGGAATCAGATAATAGGAGTTATTGCTGGTTTCTTATGTTGGAAGCTGAGCATTGCCACTTGACAATGCTTGGCAGGTGTCACGTATGTGTGACCATTGGCATTCTCCCATAACAAATATTGCAACTCTGATCAAGGTCAGTGGGGTCTGGGAAAGGAAGAAGGTAGGCTGGTGTCCATAAGAAGGATGTTTTTATCTACCTGATGCCCACTCTGCTGGGGGAAGTCCTCAGTGAACATATCATATGTGGCATAAACATATTTTATGCTCTTTCCCCTTTTGAGGTGTTCTTCCCATATACTTCTTCTCAAGGCACACCAATAGTTGATTTTGTTGTTTTGAAACATGATTTATTTATTTTTATTCTATGTGAATGAGTGTTTGCCTGTATTTATGTAGGTGTACTAAGTGTGTTTATTGCCCATGGAGACCGGAAGAGGGCCCTAGGTCACTGGGAACTGGAGTTAGGGACAACTGTGGGCCACCACATGGGTGCTCCTCTGAAAGAAGAGAAAATGCTCTTTCTTGTTTGCCTCCACCTTTAACAGCTTGTTTGTTTGTAAACACTTAGTTTTTTACGTTGAAAATAGAGGGTTAGCCCCCCCCCATGCAATATATTCTGATCATGGTTTCCCCTCTGTCATTTCCTCCCAGATCCTCCCTACCCTTCCAACTCCATGTCTTCTTTCTTACTCTCATAAGAAAACAAAAAGGCAAATAAAAAAGACAAACAAAACACATGCACACACACACACACACACAAAAAAAAAGGAGGTATTGCTCTAGCTCCCTGATAGTTGATTTTCAAATCGTGTTCTAAGTACAAATTTGATGGCCTTGATTAAAATACCTCATCTATCCATATGACTTTCAGATGTGGTTAAATTTCCCCCTTACAACTCTTTTGTCTGTTTACAAAATGATATTTTTTGTCTTTGTGGGCCCAACAATACCAATGTATGAGGGAATCTAGATTTTTAATTAGGGCTGTATTGAATCTATAGACCCGGTTGAAAAGCATTAATATCTTAATACTATAGAACCTTCCCAATTCCTGCACATATGTTTCTAAATATTCAGATGTATGGTTTTTACTCCCCTTACCTTTACATTTTGTGTTGCTAGTTTCTCTCATTTTATCCTTAACTTGTTGATTCTTCTTAATGATTAATACATTCCAAACTTTAGTAAAAGACATCATCTAAGAATCTCTCAGACAGAATCAAAGAAAGTAATTATTAATCAAATCCTCTAACCTAATTAATGAATCATTTTCATTGTCAAACCAATAGAACGGATGCAGCCATTTTCTTGACTCTCCACTGAGAACTTCGTCTTTTTCTTGGAAATGAAGCCCAGGGAACTGTGACATTCTATAAGATTGTGTTTTTAAGGAGTTTCTTCTTTGTACCTCTGTTCACTCAGTCTCCAGGAGTCCCTCACGGCCACCCTTGTACCAGCCACTCTTCCACCGCTGTGATAAAATGCTAGGACTAAAAGCAACTTAAAGAAAGAAGCTTGTTTTGGGTATGGTTCCAGACAGAGAATCCATACTGCTAGGGGAAGCAGGGCAGCGTGCAGTGAGAGCAGGAGCTCGGAGTTCACATCTCCAACCACAGGCAGAAACCAGAGAGCGAGCGGGAAGTGGGGCAAGGCTATACATTTTCAGTCTGTCCCCAGTGATGTACTTCCTCCAATAAGGCTGTAACTCCTAAAGAGCCTATAGTATCCCAAAGAGCACCAACTGTGGAGTAATGGTTTCAATACTTGAGCCCATCTGGGCTGTTTCTTGCTGAAGCTACCACATCACTTAATTGTCTCTAACAGTCCAAGGCTTTTGCTCAGACAGCAAATATCACTTGTCTAGAGATTGCCTGTGTTTCAAGATTTGCGGTGGTACACTGACATGAAGCCAACCTCAAACCTTTTGATTTTTGTAGGTTCAGGACTGAAAATGTGCAGGGTTGTGGCATGACCTGGTCAAGACTGAAGGTCTTTGTTTAAGCAAATTTTGAAAATTTATTTATTCAAGATTTTAGTCACTGTAATATCGGGAATCAATGCTGAGAAAGCATCTTGTTTTCTAAGGAATACATTATTATTCTAAAGAATCAGAATCAATGGGCAGCATACTCTTTTTATTCTTTTACTGGATATTTTAATTCATTTCATAATTTTCCTAAAAAGACCCTGTCTACTTCCATGGCCATTGGTTTTCCTTGAACCAGAGAACATATATACCCAGAATATTTTCCAAGCTGCTAAAAAGAAAAACTGAAAATCCTCTCCATCCTTTAATTGTTTGGTTGTTCTGGCAAAAGCTATAGCTCTGGAAAAGCATGGCAAACTCAGGAGAATGAAGTCAAGTGGCTTTTCTGTAGTGTTTATTTTTTTATTTTATAAAAGTCAAATTTACTAGAGAAGTAAAAGAGACAAAAGCCAGAACTAAACACTGATCAAAATTATGATGGGAACCCTTGAAAACCTTTCCCTATGTGGCAAAGCATACATCTGTGTCTTTATTAAATCAAACCACTGTTCAGCAGATCATAAAATTGTATGATATAATTTCCCTGCACTACAGAACTTCCTATGACTCACAGACAACTTTGTGTTTAACTAGCACTTTTTTTTCTGATACAAACCAGGAGCCAAATTAGTTATTAAGTTTCCAAGAATATGAGCAAGATTGTCTTTGCTTTTACTCGCTTTCCTTAAAACGAATTTACCTTATGTTATTCTTCTTTCCTTGGCAATTTTTTTTAAAATCCAAAGCAATTGGCAGGCATCACATTCCTCCCTCCTCCACATATGGCATGAAAAAAATGCCCACCATATGTCTCTAAGTCATTCGCTTCCTCATCTCTGGACACTGCTGTTATCATCACTGCATCAGGAAGCAGGAGTTTCATAAGCTTATGGAGCTGCTTTCCAGAATATTCAGTACCATATAGTCTATAATAACAATTCTGCTACTATTGGAGCTGACTTCAGAGTATCAGAGTTTTATACATGTGTATGTGCAGCGTATGTATGTGTACATTTGTGTGTGTAAGGTGTGTAAGTACACATGTAGGTATACATGCATGTAGAGGCTACAGATTGAATCCAGGTGTCTTCCTCTATCGCTTTTATCTATTTTTGTTTTTTTGAGACAGAATCTATCATTGGCTTGCAGCTCAATAGTTGGCTAAGCTCACTGGCCGGCAAGCCTGAGAGATCATGCTGTATTCACAAGGCCCAGGACTGGGTTTACAGGTGTAAGCCACTCTTTCTGGCTTTCTATGTGGTTGTTGGAGATCTAAACTCAGGTCCTCATGCTTACGCAGTAAGCACTGTACCAATCAAGTCATCTCCTCAGGACTTAAAATAATATATTGTATGGGTACCATGAGCAAGGCAATGTTTATCCTAGTTTATTAAACAACTTTACTCCTGTAGGAAATTAAAATATATAATTGTCTTATTTATGATTCTCCAAAAATTAGCAGATCTGAAATGTAACCGCATGAGTTTCACTTTGTATGTATAACTAAGAGGCATGTACTGAGTACAGTTATTAGCTCATATTAATGATGAGATTGCTGTTTAAAGATTGATTTTGTTTGCCCAAAGTTTAGCTGGTTGTTATTAGAACTTACTTTTGGACCTAGGTATCATGTTCATTTGTAGCAGCCGGCTAGCTCAGATCCGAAATAACCACACAGAAACTGCATTATTTAAATCACTGCTTGGTTAATTAGCTCTAGCTTCTTATTGGCTAACTCTTACATGTTAATTTAATCCATCTCCATTAATCTGTGTATCGCCACGTGACAGTGACTTACTGACAAAGTTTCGGCATGTCTGACTCTGGTGGCAGCTCCATGGCAGCTCTCTGACTCCACCCTTCTTTCTCCCAGTATTCAGTTCTGTCTTC
>LOEQ01001902.1:130248-147262 GCA_001685075.1 Bramus lutescens
TCCAGCAGACTTTTCCATGAAGCAGGAAATTTCAAAGACAGTTCCACCTATATTCTTCCAAGTCAATCTCTGCTCATGTCACTTTGAAGCATCTTCCTTGGACAGGGGTTGTTTCAAATGAGCCAGGCAGTCAATGCAGAGGGTTCCATGAGCAGCGACTGTGAGTGAAGCTGATTGTTGCAATGCCTGGAAAATAGAGGAGGCAAGAATCATCTCTAGACTAGCATTGCCAGTGATAAGCTGATAGTCATGATAATGACAGCAGGCTTCTTGGTGGACGAGAACTTCACATCTGAGGTTCACTCGTCTCTCTTCCTCCTTTCCTTCCTTCCTTTCATCTTTTTTCTTCCCCTCTTTTCCCTCTTCCCCTTCTTCATAATCTCTCCTCTCCTTTCTTATTTTTTCTTCCTATTAATTCATTCTTCTCTTTTGCTATGTACAGATTATTACAAGGACAAATTGCATTTTCTAAGTGATAATGGCACTGCCAGTGCACTATGTTTTTTATATTATTTAAAAATTTTTAATTCATTTTACATACCAATCACAATTTTCCCTCCCTCCCCTCTTCTCACCCCTCCCCTCACCCACCGTCCACTCCTCAGAGATGGCCAGGTCTCCCTTTGGGAGTCAACAAAGCCTGGCATATTAAGTTTAGGCAGGACCAAGTTCCTCCCCCTGTATCAAGGTTAAGCATGGTATCCCACCAAAGGCAATGGGCTCCAAAAAGCCAGTTCATACAACAGGGATAAATCCTCGTCCCACTGCCAGGGACCCCACAAGAAGACCAAGCCACACACATTGTCACACACATTCAGAGGGCCTAGTTTCGTCCCATGCAGGCTCTCCAGCTGGTAGTCCAGAGTTCATGAGCTCCCACTAGCTCACACCAGCTGTCTCTGTGGGTTTTCTTATCATGATATTGACCCAGCCCCCTGCTCATATAATCCCTCCTCCCTCCCTTCAACTGGATTCCAGGAAATCAGCCTACCAATGCACTACATTTTGAGCCCAAGAGCCTGGGTCAGCATAAACTGGTCACTGGGAAACATTCCAGTCACCACCCACTTTGGTATGGCAAAGTACGACGTTTATAATTTTAAGTGGTTAAAAGGTGTCAACAGCAACAGCAACACCAAAAACAACAACAGCAAGAATACTTTATGACACTTAAAAATGTTATGAAATTTAAATTCAGGATCCATAAGTGAAATCTACTGGAATAAACACAGCTGTGCTTACTAATCCACATGGTGTGTTTGACTTTTATCTCCCGGCCACTGTAAGGCAAAGTGTTTGTAACTTACACCACGTGGAAGGTGGAAAGTACTTGCTTTCTGGACCTTTATAGAAAAGTTTGCTGCCTTTGTTTTGTAGGGTTAATTCCCTAGACCTTAGAACTTAGATCATTAGAATGCATTCCTTAGATGTTGCTTCTTAGAATACATAAGAAAATGCTGCAAGACAGATAAGGCTATTATAATCACCAGGAGTAATTAAGACTGTTGATTGGCCCCTAAGATGGCAGGTAATAACAGTCTGCGATGGAGATGAGGTCGGTAAGAGAACCTAAGGTTTTCTTTAGGCCTCTCGACAGCATGTGGTAGATAGACCCCGGGGAGTGGTAAGCATAGGCTAAGAATAGGAAACAAACATTTTCTCTGGCTAGTTCAGGCTAATACTTGTTTGCACATTTTCTACCTTAAACTTAATGATCCTACCAGGCAGACATGAACATGTTAGATTTTCTTAAAATACAGAATCTGATCAACTGGTAGGAGACGGAAAGTTCTATGCAATGATGGTGGAGGAGGAACTGGATAAATCTGGTTGAATCCAGTTTTAAAGCCATTGCCATGCCCATACACTATTTTCACTGTTATACATTATTACTTGAGGTTGGTTTAATCACATCTTGGGGGATATCAGCCTAATTTTTTCCTTGTTAGTATGTTGCTCATACTAATAAACTTCCTACTAGTTAGTTATCTAGGTTATTAAAAACACATGTTTATTTATTTTAGTGTTTGTGTGTATGTGTGTGTGTGCATGTGTGAGTGCAGGTATGTATATGTATGTGTGCTCTTGTGTGTGTGTATGTGAATGCTAGTGCAGGTGTGGCTATGTATGTGCGTTTGTGTGTGTATGTATATGTGCTTGTGTGTCTGTGCCTGCGTGTGTGTGTATGTGCTCATGCATGTGTGTGTACACCATGTCATCCATGTGGATGTCAGAGGACAACACATGGGTGTTGGTTTTTTCCTTCTCCCATGTGGGCCACAGGGCTCAGGCTTCAGTCATTGGACTTGGAGGCAAGCCCCTTAAGGTAGATAACACTGGTCTCAGCTTCTGTGCTTTGCAGGACATGGATGGATTGAGGCAGCCTATATGGCTTTGCTGCATTACACAGTTCCCTGCGGGTGGAGATGGAAAGTGGAGACTTAAAAATTTCAGGAGCCAACAAGATGGCTTAACTGATAATATTGTTCACTGACAACCCTGGTAAACTGAATTTGGATCATGTGTCATGGCATGTAGGTGCTTATACTTGCACATGTGCTTGTACACACACACACACACACACACACCCCACACAACACAAACACACAAAATGTCCTTTTCAAAAAATCTTATGGAACATCTTTTAATTTTACTTTGAACTGCCTCGGACCTTAGATGAGAAGTAAATATAAGGTCTGTAGCATTTTCCTCTGACACACATGGACACATAAACATGTTATGCACACATACGGGCACACACCCATGAGAACACACAAATTAGTAAAATAAAAACCATAAATTTTATTTTGCTTCTCATCCCTTCTGGCTCAGTTTACTGAGTTGAACTGAAAACCCAGGAATTTCCATTTGAAGATCAACAAGGCTAAAGTTCAAGATTTCATAAGATATGACCTAATGTATTTCTGAATGTCAAGAATAATGACCACAAGGCTCGGAAACTTCTGTGAATATCTGTGGAATGAGCGAGGCTAAGCAATTCTCTCTGTGCACTGTTACAAAATGTTTGCAAATTCCTCTTGCAAATAGATGTAAACACTCTGTCACTTTCTGTTTGCTCAGTAAGCCGCAGACCCCACTGACATCCATTGTATCTCTACAGGCCAGACCCGGTGGGACAGATTTCCTTGTTTATGCTTGTCTATTATAATAGAAGTTCCATGATCTACTATAAGTCTGGGTTTCTGTGTCTAGTTCTTGAGTGAAGGGTGGACCATCACATAGGATTTGCACACAATGTCAGGCCTGTGCCAAAAATGCCACAGACCTTCTACTGATTTCTCAGCTAAGGTCAGAGGCACTTCTATTCTACTGACATTCAAAGATGTTTCATAAACTTCTTTGAAAATAGTCCACTCTGTTTTTGCCATCTCTCCTCACATCCTTGCCCGCATCCCACTCTGTGTGAGGTGATTTCTCACCTCACCCCTTTTTTACACTTTCGCTTCTATGTCCTTATTTATTAATTCTGGGGCACTGTTACTAGCTGAAATTGTGCTTTTATTATTTTTATGCCTAAAAAATAGCCGAGTATGCAAGGGAAGTTATCCATAGAGATGAATCAATGTTTGCCGAGGTTTTGTGAAGGCGAAAATGCCTCACCTCTTGGCATGGGAGCTGGGGCCAGAGGTAGTGCGGACCATATGGACCTGGAAAGAAGAAAAGAGAAATTCAGAAATCTTTCAATAAGCTTCCAGGGAGGCTTTCTTTGCACAAAACCCATATCTGAATCTTTATTTTTCATAACCCAGAGATGTGGTTTGTGGGAATCTGGTCTTAGTCAAACATAGATGATTATAAATAAATTACACAGATATGATTTGGGGATATATCAACAACAATGCAATTTTACTGGAAATCAATAAAATCACATGTCCCCTGTTGTTGAGTATTTTCTTATAATATTGGTTTAAACCACAGTAAAATTTGTGGATATACATACATTCATAGTGTATGTTAAAGACGTTCTTCTCAATTGGATGATGCTTTATCAGGGCATAGAACCCTTCATAAATCTCAGCACAGTGAGATTAAGTGACTTGGCATGCTCAGCTCCATCTGGTGCATTTACAATGAAACCTCTATGCGTAAGGTTCAGGGACCACAGCTGATTAGGGTGTGGAAAGGTTATAAGAGCCAGAGGATCAGGATCCCTGCTGGTAGGTAGTGTGTGCTAGACATGACAGGGAAGCAGCACCCATACAGTCTCAACAATACAGTTGCCTCAACAGAACGGGCACAATGGCATCACCAGCTGACATGCTCTTGTAATGGGAGAAATGCTACAAGTCTCCATCCCTAAGTGAAAAGCAATGGATCATCAATAACTGCTATTAGGGCACTTACAAAGAGGCTCATCTCTAAATAACTGTCTCAGCAGGTATTATGTCCTAAATACATGTATATAAGAACAATACTAATGAATGTGCTCATTGGGTGTGTGTGTGTAACAATAATGATTAAGAACAGGTCGTGAATTTGAGAGTAGTGGTGGAAGGAGTCGGAAGAGGAAAAGAAAAGGTAGAAATGATATAAATATGGCACTCATGCATAAAATTCTTCAAAATTTGAATAAAAGAAATTATCAGTACACTTTCCACTTCAAGTATTGTAGTTCTGAAATATTAGATGAAAATAAATGTTTAGTGCAGCCTTTGAAAAGAAATGAGGTTTGAGAAAATAGACTCTGCAAAGGCCAGGATGGTGAAGAATCTCATTTCCAATGTTTAAATGTCTAAGTGGCATAATTTTTTTCAAGATGTACAAGTACAAAGTGTCTAGCTGAGTAGCCATGGAGGGGTTAGTTGGGCTGTTTTGACCATAATCCTGTCCTCAAATTATTGATCTGAGAAGGAGAACCAGATGTTATATAAACAGACAAGGAATAGAACTTTACTTCATAGAAAAAGAAAAAAAATGTTTCTAATGAATGCTGGTTCTAGAAATTTTAATGATCCCCCCAAAAAAAATGTTGAGGAGAGCACAGTATTTATACCATTCAATCCGTTTACTTTGTCAAGTCACTGTGAGTCAGAGATGCCTTTTAGCATCTGTAACTTAGGAATAAAGAGATGTGGATGAGGACCACTAGAGCATACTTGGCTTTTTCACAATAAGCAACAAGACTAATAGATTCCTGAGGGTAAAATTTAGAAGGACTTGGGTAACCAGCGCCAGCTTGAAGATCAGAACTTTGAGGGGAGAAGCTACTGATGTGAATGTTGGAGATGGGGTGGGCCAGCTTGTGGAACTGTGAGATGATACTGAAGCGGCGATAACATGGGAGAGGGCAGTAGAGGAAAACACACACACACACATACACACACACACACACACACACACATCAGAACACGGTCATCTTATGCCACTCACTTGCTACCATGGCCACTAGCATCTTCTTTATGGGTACCCATTGCAGGTGAATAATCTTAGGTCTCATGGTGACTGATGTTAGAGAAGCAGTAAAGGGCCATGAGGAGAAAATATTTTCTGGTCAAGAAATTAGAGTCTTTGGTTGTGGTGGAGATCCTCACATTCTAGTTGGGTAGGATCAATAAATAGCCTGGCCAAGGGACCACTCCGCAAGAATGTGGACCACCTGTAGAAATTTGGATTCACCTTGAGTTATTCTAAAAAGATAGACAAAAGTAATCATGTCTTTAATGAGATACCCTCAGGAATCTGTTAGCCTTGGTGGTTGTTGTGTGAAAATCATGTACATTTTTGTGCTCCTCATCCACATCTCTGTTCCTAGCTTATTTGTGCCCCCCCAATAGATCATCTGAATCACAATGACTTGGCAAAATAAATAAATCAAATGGCATGAACATTATGCCTTCCTCAATACTTTCTTTGGGGGAAATTTGTCTAGAACCAGCATCCTTAAGAAACACTTGTTTTCTCGACAAAGCAAATTGCTTTTCTTTCCCAGAGCTCCTAGATTGGTCTCTGTAGGTTTGGCTGGAGCCTAGGCTTGATTTAGCAAAGTTTAATTTTTTTCCTTTTTTTTTGCCCTTTCTTTCAAAATATGATTTTCCTGATACTTTGGGCTTCTTTACTCTTTCTGTGAAACCCTCTCTCCCTGATATGTGGCTGCCTGCTGCCATGCGACTGGTCCCTGTGCTAGTAAGTCCTCCCTGTTTCTTCTTCGGCAGATTCTGAGATCTACACGTTGACTGCCCTGGGAAGTTTCACTTTTACACTGCAATAAAATAGTCCTTGAGATTCTGAGTTACTTTTAAAATTATTTGATTAATGAGATTAAGAATCTCAAGAGGGGCCCCGATTGCTCAGGTAGGTATCACAGACACAGCTACAACCTGTCCGTTAACTGTTTGTGTGCTTCTTAGGAATATTAAAGCTCAGTAAGTACCATCCATTGCAAAACTTCCATCTCAACTCTGAGATGGTGATTGGTTGTACATTAGAAGGATGTTGATGTTGATAGCGGAGTCTTTTAAAAATATGTTTAATCCAGTCTCTCACTGAGAAATTCTGGTTAATTGGTTATAGATGAGGCTAGCTGGATACTCCAGAAAAGATAATTTGATTTTTGTTGCTGTCATGAGAGAGATATACAGAGTAGAGAGTAGATATTGTCATAAACATGATAAGAAAAAACTAAATTTATACTAATGAGAACAACTTTAAAATTGATTAAGTCTTCAGAGGTCCTTGAGTAAAAGAGGCAGTAATTGCCACCCATGCGTCTGTCCTGTTTTTAGAGGAAAAACTTGTGTGTGTGTGTGTGTGTGTGTGTGTGTGTGTATAAAATCTGAATGAGATCAGGACATGGCTGCTCCAAGGTTGAGGAGAAAGTTTTTAATTATGGAGTTGTGGGAGAGTACAAATAGAGGCATCTGGAAGGATCCAGACTGAAGCAGGCCATGAAGGAGAGAAAGGGGAGGGAGAGCAAGAGAGGAAGAGGGCCAAGAGAGAGGGGGCTGAAGAGAACCAAGAAGCCAAGAGAAACAAGAGAGCCAAGAGAGCACACAGCTGAAAAGGCAGGGTTATATAAGAACAAGAAGCTGGGGGAAGGGAGGCAAAGGCCTAGGGTTGGAGAGGTTTAGGGTATGGAGTGAGGTGAGATGTGCTGGGAGGAGCCACAGATACCTGAGTGAACCTTCTGGCCACCTTGTACTTTGGTTTGCTAATAGGCACCACAATTAGCCATTTGTCTTGAGCTTCTTTTTTTTATTTATTAGATTTTTTTTAAAAAATACCTTCCAAATTCCCACTCCCTCCCCTCCTCCCATTCCCTCCACATACCCTCCCATTCCACCCCCGTCTAATCCTCAGAGAGGGTAAGGCACATTGCTTTGTGGAAAGTCCAAGACCCTCCCTACTACATCTAGGCTGAGCAAGGTATACATCCAAAGAGAACAGGATTCCAAAAAGCCAGTACATGCAGTAGAGATCAATCCCAGTGCCACTGCCAGTGGCCCCGCAGTCTGCCCCAGCCATACTTGTCTTGAGTTTCTTTAGGACTTGACATTATCCATGTGTTTTCTAGGCATGTTTTTTTTAGGTTGTGGCATTTTTTCTTTAAGTAGTGTATGGAGAGTCTTTATCATGATAGAATGTTGAATTTTGTCAATTGTTTCCACTATAGCCATTGAGATGATCATGTGTCTTTCATCCTTGATTCTGTGAACATTTGTTACCATAGAGTGCATTAGCTAATTTTCATGTATTGAGCTCCTCTTGCATGCTCAGGATGAATTCAGTTTAGTTGGAGTAGACAGCCCTTTTAATATGTTTATACTTTGGTTAGCTAGGACTGTTTTGAGGACTTTGGTAGCTGTGCTTCTGAGGATATTGGTCTGCATCCTTTTCTTTATAAAATCTTTGTTTGGCTTCAGTATTAGGACAGTGTTCAGCTCAGAAGATGAATCTGGAACATGTCTTACTTTCTCAGTGTTTGGGGAGTGTTTAATAAAAATCAGTGTTAATTCTTCTTTAAATGTTTAGACTTCAGCAGTAAAGACATCTATTCCTGGGCCTTACTTTGAGAGGTTTTTGATCACTGATTCGATCTCTTAATTTAAGCCAGGGCAACCAGACAAGAACAATAAATAAAAGAGGCTTCCCACATATAAAAGGCAACAGCAATTTTCATTCTTCTGCTGCTGATATAATGAAAACTGTAGAAAACTTAAAGATTCCACATAGGAAAAAAATGCTACAGCTAAGCAATCGATAAAGCAAAGGGCAGGATATAAACTCAGTGTAGAAAAACCTAATGTATCTCTACATGTTAAAAATGAACAACCAAGAAAGGAAATGAAAAAGGATGTTATCTAGGGTGTGGAGATGGCTCAATGGTCAAGAGCACAGGCTGCTCTTGCAGAGGACGTGACATCCCACAAGAGTCTGTAGCTCCAGTTCCCAGGTTCAGCACTCTCTTACGGGTTCTTTGGACACTGTAGGCATATGTTGCATATACATATATGCAGGCAAATACATTAGACAAAAATGAATACACCATTTTTTTAAATAAAAGAAAACAGACATAAAAACGCCTTGAGAAGAAGGATGAGAAGTATGTGGGAAGGGCTCTTCAAAAGGGGAAGGACGTAAACATAGTTGCATGCTCGCCAAGGAATCTCCTCAGAAGAGGAGGAATAAGTGTCTCCAAAAGGAGAAACAGAAAGGGAGGGTTATATATTAACCAAAAACAACAACAAAATCCTCCTCACCTTTCCTTAAAATACGTGTTGGTACAAAAAATTGCAAAGAATTCTGATGTATGGTTTTTGGTTTGTTTGCTATTTCTGTTTTTGCAGTTTCTTTCTTCGTGAGCATTTGAAAAGGATATTAATTCAGTTTGTCAGATCTTTAAATTGCATGGAAAACAAGAAAGAAAACTTGATACTTACGTACTGAAGAGTATCTATGGGTCTACAAAAGTGCATCTCTCTCGGATCTTATTCAGAACTGAGATAATGGCTGCTCCATTTCCTTACACATGCTTGGATTCTTGAGACCCAAGATTTGTGTTTTATAGAATAGGTGATACAAAATGCTAAGAATAAAGTTTCAAAGGCGCTTCAGTTGTGTGTAACCAAGCACCAGTTTACCACTTCCTTTAAAAAAATTATTTCTTTGTTTGTTTGTTACATCCCAGCTGCAGTTTCCCCTTACTCCTCTCCTTTCAGTGCCTCCACCTCCCCTTTCTGTCCCCACCCCATCAGCTCCCCCTCTGTTTAGGAAAGGGCAGGCCTCCCATGAGTATCAACAAAACATGGCACATCAAGCTGTAGAAAGACTAAGTCCCTCCCATGTATTAAGCATGGGCGAGGCCACCCGGTATGAGGAGGAAAGTCCCAAGAGCCAGTAAAAGAGTCGTAGATAGCCCCTGCTCCCGCTGTTAGGAGTCCCCCAATAGTCAGCAGAGAGGTTTCATCCAGCAACTGATAGAAACAGATGCAGACCCACAGCCAAACATTAGGCGGAGTTGGGGGAGCCCTGCAGTGCACCACTGTTTTAAGCCAGGGCAGAGACTCTTTCCATCTCTGATACCAATGTGTTCAAGTGTTAGATGATTTTGTTACCCACCAACAGTGTTATGTGGTGGTGAACAGTGCCGCTGACTCTCTATGGGGGCTTATTTCCTCATTTCAAAAGTAGGGCTTTTAATATCCTCTTAGCAATATTATAAAGTTTCAAAAGTCAACAATCATTAGATACTGACACAAGATCCATTCCAAAAAGAAAAAGACTATTTTAACTGCTCATTTTTTGGGCAGGTGTTCTTTTCAGAGAAAACTAATCATTTGATTATAAATATATGTAATTCTTACATAATCGGTGTTTCTGCATCAAGGGAGGTAGGGTTTAAAAAACGCAAAAGTAAAAGTTATCCTGTATATCCCCAAAGTGACAAGTCAAGTGACAGTTTGGATGTGATAGGAAGATGTTCTTTTTAGGGTGGAGAAGTCCCCAAGGGTAGCGATTATACTATTATCTATCTTCACACTAAACTGTACCATGAGCACCAGGCACTCTGAAAATGTTGGGGGCAGATTGCGCATCTTCAGGTTCATCGGACCAGTTCTTCCATGAAACCAAAGGTAAATGAATCCCAAACGACCTCCAGCTCTTCCAAGACAAGTGTGACTTTCCTTGAAACCAGTCATTCGTTGTGCCTCTTCCCCGATGTGGATCCTGTGAGTTCCTTGCCAAACAATTCCTGTAATAAAGACTACAAAATCCCCAATGTTTTCTTTCAAAATCGCGCAAGCTGCTTTAATCAAAAGAAGATGAGATACAAAACCACTAGGCCGTAGCATACCCTGATCCCAATACAGTGTAGTGATGGAGCTCTGAAAAAAATTAAAGGTGGAAGTCTGTTTTGTTTGTTTGTTTGCTTGCTTGCTTCCTTTATCAGGAGAGAATGGTTTGTACTGTGAAAGTTCTTTCTTCCTTCATATTAATTCAATGATTTTAAAATATTTTGTATCTAACCAGTAGATGGAATTCTGGATAAAATTATCATTTTTTTTCAGTTTCATGGGCAAAACATTCTGAATCAGGGCCACTAAGGTGTAGCACCTATAGTGGTCTTTGAAGCCAGCATATTTGAATTTCTGCAGATTTTCTTAATAATGTGTTTTCTCCAAGAATTAGAGATCCAAATGCTGTTGTAGATATGTTTGAGTAATTCATTTCTACCAAATATTAACAAATTGCTCTGTTGACTTACATTTTAATGAACATTATTTTCACCTTCTGCAGTTCCTATCTTTTAAGGAGTTTCCAATGTCTTGAACAAAATCATGAGGCCGAATTTTGAGTTTTGTTAATATTAAGCATCCAATATAGGGTGTTTAGGCATATGGATTGGCAAGATAGCTCAACAGTTAAAGATGCTTGCCTCATGAGGTTGATCTGAGCTTGGAGCGTAGAACCCACAGGGGAAGGAGAGAACTGACTTCACAAGCTGCCCTCTGACCTCCACTAATAACAATCAAAAAATAAATTGTTTGTAAAGCAATAGATTGCTTCAGGGCTAGCAGGAGGGCACAAGGGAGACCCTTTAATCCAAGCATCAACAGAATGGCAACGTTTGTTTTGAGACTAGATGCCACTTTAGGTAATGGACGACCCACAGATCATGTGCTTCTCCAGAAATTCTGTGGACCAGCTCCCATCCTTGAATGGTGTGCACAAAACGCTGACAAAATCAGGGCAGAAATTAAGAGAAAAATATTCGAAGTATTAGCAATAGCATTTGGAGGAGACATTTCCTGTTTTTTGAATTTCATAAGCTTACCTTTTCTATGATGACTGGCAACTTTATTTTTTCCTCTGCTCTCTTATTTTAGTTGTATTCTGCAAGGGCAAATTTTTATCTGTACCCAGTATAGATGAGAAATCATCTATGAATGACTCTTTCTTAATAGCAAGATTGAGAACTTCTGCTCCGGATGACCCCACCATAGCTCTTTATTTCCAATTTACCTTGAGATGGCGACTTCGGATTGTTCCGAAACACAAAACAAACCATTTCCTTTCTTTCTCACCTCACCCCACAGCTGTTGCTAAGCTTTTTTCTTCTTCTTTTTTTATTTTTTGTAAGTGTGAC
Organism: Bramus lutescens; assembly: GCA_001685075.1. Lineage (NCBI taxonomy): Eukaryota > Metazoa > Chordata > Mammalia > Rodentia > Cricetidae > Bramus > Bramus lutescens. The sequence goes on from LOEQ01001902.1 coordinate 141,854, forward strand.
TAACTAGACAGTGAAGGGGATGGAGTTACTTATTTTGTTCCTTTCTGAATATCCACTTGGTCCAGAGAAGCTGACTGAATGGCTGATATGGCTGAGGTGGATGGAGGAAGGATGTCTAAATTTGAAAGTATCTCTTTTCTCAAAGAAAGATCTGGTGGCTTTTGGATAGGACCTCTTCCCTTTTCTTCATTCTTAGAGCATTAGAATACGATCAATATTAGCAGTGGTCATTTGTGTCTCGTGATTAGACCCACCTGGCCTTCAACATCTTATTTTATTTAGAATAAAAATTTTATTTTATTTAAAAAATTAAATAAACCTTTTAAGTTAGAGGTAATTTTATTTTATTGGAAATAAGATACTCTTATTTTGACTGTCACTTGTTACATAGACCACAGAAAGACTCTGAAATTTAAATCTGAGTTTTACTACAGATGGTTTTCTAGATAAGCTAACCAATACACGTTTCTTTTGACTCCAAAATTAAGCTCTGACAATAGAAAGCTCACTTATCAATACTGATGACAAAGTATATGCTATGTCTCTGGAGCTCATCAGCTACCTGGCCACTGTCCTCTGTAGGTGGTGGCTGACAGGAGCCCAAGCCGGCAAGAGAACGTGCAGATCTCAGATGCCTCTCCCAACAGACCTTCAGTGGCTAAGTGGGTCTGCTTCCTACTTTTATGGTACAAGCTTCTACTTATTGGGGTTTCCCTTGACCTCAAATGTTTCTGGTTATTACAGAAACAAATCACAACTCATTTCCTTACTTACAACAAATATGGATTCCCTGTAATCCAGGATGAATCTTCCAGGGTTAAAAATCCAGGTTAGAGGAAATTTTATTTTATTTTATTTTATTGGAAATAAGATACATAACATTTTGCTAGCTATGATGATGTTGTTTGGTGGCCCCAGGGGAGAATTTTATCCCACATTCCCTTTTCCTTTCCTTCCAGCTTTAACTTCTCTACATGTGGCTGCACGTAGGGGTGATTGGGACAACCCAGGGCAACCTTCTTATCTCAAAATTCTTGGTTCAATCTCATCCGTCTGTCCCCTTTGCCACATAGTCAGAGGTTCCCAAGATTAAAACATGGACATTTCAGTGTGCCACTACCCAGCCTGCCATAAGCCTCAATAAAAGTACTTTAATCCACCTTTTCACAATCACATTGTGAGATATCTAGGGAGAGATTTCTGTACAGGAAGTGGGTTGAAGTGGCTATAGAATGAAGCTTTAACATTAAAACGAATTAATTAGAAGTACATCTTAAAATCAGTCTAAGTAGGATTAAAAGCCCCAACCCTTCCAGTTAACAGTTCATTTCTACAGAAAACAACCTCTTTGGGTCTTAAGTTTCTCCTTTGTAAAGTAGATGCTGATAGTACCTACTTCATTGACCTCTGAGAATTAGAAGTGTTGCATTACACAAATAATTAAAATTTATACTTGGGACATAGTAAATCCTCAATCATATTAGGTCTTCAATATAGCTAAAAAGGCAAGTATGCATTGTTCTACCCTGTACCAAACATTATGATTATGACAATTATGATGAATGTATTTATATCATTGATTTCTCATAAGGTTTGTGATGAGTCTTGAGAATTACTTCCTTCTACCTCTAGACCTCCTGAATCTACCGTATCTGTCTTAAATGAGGCTCCTCAAGTAACTTTGAGGTTAGTCATTATGTAAATGAAGTTTATGTTGGAGAGAGGCCATGAGGTTAAGAGCTGTGTGGAATGAAGATGAACACTGAGCAGAGAGAGGGGTAAAATTGAGCCGCAGTCAGAATGCAGGAATCCGTCCCTTTCATAAGGACCCTGGTAGTGTGACTGGAGCCTTCTAAGGTTGTCTCCCACAGAGCAGTTCTGAGGGGCAGTGTTCCCTGCCTTCTCCTGCATGATTAACTCTCTTCCATTGATGGAAAATGAGAGAGAGAGAGAGAGAGAGAGAGAGAGAGAGAGAGATCTTGGGGTCTCTGATTCCCTTGCAGATCTTGATTTACATGTGATTTTTGATGCTAGCAATAGGAGGTACACCTGAGAGACTTTAGTTTAGAATTCAATGAAGCAGTGGAAAGAGGAAAGAAGGAAAGAGAGGTTCGTCTTGCTCAGGGTGGCTGTGGCACAGGGAGAGAAGTTTTTCAGTCATCAGTACTCACTCATCTGTCACCTTTTTGTGTTGACTGTGACCATTCTTCTGCTATCAAAGCAGAGCCATTGTGATGGCGGAGAGAGGAAAGTCAGGAGATCAGGTTAGAACTGACTCTTACAGCATTACCAGGAATTTTATAAGCACTTTTGGCCTGATAAGAAATGTTTTGTACTTAATTTATCCAAAAGCTACACTTTTTTGGTAATTGTACTCTACCCATTAACATTTTATACATAACAATGCTAAATGACATGAAGAATCCATGATGTCCTTTGCTTCACAGAGCTTGTAAGTAGAAACAGCTCAGATTCTAGCTCCAGGTGCTCTGTGCTTCCTCTCTAGAAGGCTTAGAAAATACACATTGTGTTAACTCCTATCCATTTATCCTCCCATGTTCAGAAACAGGCTCATCACCCATCTCATCGAGCTATAGAAAGTCATGACATCTTGGAGGGCTGGCTAATGCTTTCAGACATGAACTATTTTTCCTTCCAAGAATGGTATTCCCAACATTTTAGATGCACACAGTCTGACACAGACTGAACTATGAAAGAAGATATTGCTTAGCCCTAAAGAAGGAATTGTTCATAGTCTAAGTTTAGGAGAACTGAGAAGAGCTGTCTCAATAATTCCAGGGAATGACACTTCCCCTGGTATAACACTCTGCATCTTGTTCAGCAAATCTTTCTTGATTGGTTATTTTTCTAATTTGTCTGCTAATGGCTGTGTGGGCAAAGGCAGAAGACTTGGATACAAAACAAAGAGAAATATTAGGGTTAAAATTATTTCTTCCAGGGACAGCTCCCAGGGTAATATTCTAGAGTGTAAATTTAGCTTGGCTGATCTTTTGTGAAGGAAGTAAAGGAGTCTTTATTTATTTTGAAATGCAATAGCCAAGGAGTCAGCCTTTGATTCCTCTCCAGATACGGTTGGAAGTACTGAAAAATTCTTCTGCTTGTCTGGATCTTGCTGCCCCAATGTGAATCTTCTTGGTGTCTTCTGTGGGTAACTCTAATCTGCCTTTGATCTCTCTCCCTATTTTTGGTTGTGTGTGCATCGTCATTTACAGTTGAGAGCTGTTTGCTTCCTTCTATCTAGCTAACTTGGACCATTTTCCAGCTGGGGGGCAGGCAGGCATCAATATCCAAAAGCTCTATGACTTTGGTGGCAATGCCACCTAGGCCATGCTTGAAGTAAATACGTGCGCATATCATATAAATATGGTGCTGTTACCATCCCTGGGGAATTTATACCAAAGCGATGTGTTTTTTTCCAGATGGATTAAATAAAATGCTGCTTAATTACATTGGCTGTTTAACAATGGGTTTGTTGTAGAAGTCATCATATTTAGGCTACATGTGATAGGAAATGGTAAAGGAGCTGGCATTTGTTGAGGCCTCGTTATGGCAGGGCTTGAACGTGTGAATTCAAATAAACTCCATGTTGTTTAGTGAGGAGGGGACTATCATTCTAAAGAATGTCATAGCCAAGCCCAAGGATGTAGAGATGGAAACCCACATGTGGCTGATGTCTTAGAGCATCGTCTTTCCTCCTGGACGTCTAGACTTGTGGAGGAGAGCCAGGCAGGTGTGATAGCCAGATATGGTCACAGGTTGGAAGAGGAACTTAAACCAGAAATCACAGACTCTGGCCCTAATATTGTTATGAACATGGCTTAAAGTTATTCAAATGCTTCCCAGAATTGAGGTTATTTTTTTTGAATCTGTGGAAAGTGTGATTCTAGATTCTCTCTTCCAGCCCTTTTAGCTTATTGTAAGGAATAAGGTTTCCCAAAGCATCTTCCCCCATCTGAGACTTGAAAAATGAGGGTAATGTTGGGGGGACAGATAGAGACAAAGAAGGACTATATAGCACCTTGGATACCATTTTAAGTATTTCAGTTTTACCATTTGTGTGGTTAACCAGTGAAATTCTTTAATCTGCCATTCATCTCCAGATCTATATTTTACCAGGGTTACTCAAATCACAGTAATGAGGATGGATCAGTGAGTCACTGAGATGCAAAAACTATAAGGTTTTCTGTGTTACTCTTCCTGCCAAAAGATGAAGAGGCCTGCTGTCATTTATATGTGCTTTTCCTCTAAAGCAGTGGCCTCCAGTTGCAGCATCAACAGGGGTGGGAGTTTTCAAAGTTGGGACTGGATAGAAGGTGTTTAGGCCACTGGAGTACCTGCAGGGCTTCAGTTGGTGTCTGTGAGAGGATGAATTGTCAAGCCACAAAGCCAGCTTCTTCCTGGTCTAAGGCTTCCTGTATGAGCATATGACCTCTTCAACATGTGTCCCTGCCACCATGCTATCTGTCACGAAGCCCTCACTAGAGCCAGCCAATGTGGTAATATAAACTTTTGAACTTCCAGTACTGTGTATTAAGTAAACCTGCTTCCTCTATACGTTACCCAGACTCGGGCATTCTGTGATAGCAGCTTTTAGAAGGGTTTAATACATTAGCAAGAAAATAGAGCAAAACAAAAAAGAATTTCTAATGAGATACCTGAGGTACAATATCTTCGCTGTGACACTGATCTCAACTGTGTATTTCATACCTTCTTAGTACACATTTAAAATTTTAATCTTTTTGAAATTGAGATTTATTTTACCATTCATTTATGTTGGTTTGTAGGGATTTTTTATTTCTAAATACATAAAAGAAACATTGAGTGCAGTAATCTATGGTGCCTCGGACACAATGAAATCAGGTCAATGTCCATGTTTATCAGATTCTCTGTTTTTAAAAGCCTTAGAAATATTTCTAATCTGGTTGAAATAAAAAAGCTTACCATTTCTTTGTTAAGTGGAGAAAATCAAAATATGAAAGTTCCCTTGACTCTTTCAGTCTGTAGAGATGCGAGTACAGAGATGCGAGATTGTTTAGCATGCCAGGCTACTCTGTATTCCAGCTGTTGGATTTTTTTATTCTGAGAAAGTCAAGTCTCTTCCATAAATGAAATAATAAAGTAGTTAGGTTGTTGTTGAAGATGATATGCATAGATTAACAAACATATTAGTAAAAAGATCTCACTTTGATTTTAGTATTTGGAGGCACCTTGGCCATATCACTTAGACCTTTACAAACTTATATATTAGCTGGCCAATAAAATAGAAACCCAAGGGTTGACGAGATGGCTCGGTGAATCAATGTGGTTGTCATTAAGCCTAAGAATCTGAATTCCATACCTTCAGTGATGTGTCAGGTTACAAGATCAACTCAAAAAAATCAGTAGCCC
>LOEQ01001902.1:176322-199332 GCA_001685075.1 Bramus lutescens
TTCCCTGCCCTCTCTCAAGCAGGGTGGGAGAGGGAGGAGGGGGTGTGGGGGAGCTGGAGGGGATTGGGAGGAGGGAAGGGAGTGTAAATAATTGAATGGAAAAATAAAAAAAAGAAGATATAGCAGGGAATACAGATGTGAAGATTAGGGACAATATAATTTAGATTTATAAATATGTCACATGGAAACAGACTAATTAAGCTTATTGTTTTCATATGGAGATTGTGATACACAATGCATTTCGTTCCTGGTGAATGCACATGGATGTGACTGCTTAAACCCTTGGCAATAAATAAGAATTGAATTCTCAAAAAAAAAAGAAAGAAAGAAAAGAAAAAAGTATTCTTGAATTTAGGTACATATATGCATGGTGGTAAATAAATAAATAACACACACATATATACATGCATGTCTGTGTGTATATTTGTATATATATACATACTCATATGCACTCAGGAACATATACACATAAATGCAATATATTATACATCTAAGCTTTATTGAGTGGGAACCACATAAAAACAGGTATATTTGCTTTGCTCATTAATGCATCTTAAGTAAATAGACTTACAATTGATATATGATACTTGCTTAAAAAATTTAAGATTTTCTGAAGTTTGGAATCTTCAGTGGTACAATTTTATCATCTTCAGAGACACGACAAAATCCAGTGTCCGTTTACAACTGAACTTAATCTTGTTATGAGGGCTAATGGAATATATTGCATGCACATCCCATTTCTTATATGCCATTAACAATGTTTGGTTCTATTCTCAGTCTCAAGATGGGGAGGAAGGATTATGATTGGGAGGGACCAAGGACACCACAAGAAACCCATAAAATCAACTATCCTGGTCTCATAGGTGCTCAGAGACCGAACTAGGCTCACAGAGCTTGCATGGGACTGACCTAGCCTCTCTGCACATTGGTTCTCTTGTGGGACTCCCAACAGTGGGAGCAGGGGCTGTCACTGACTCTGTTACCTGCTTTTGGGACCTTTCCCTCCTACTGGGTTGCCTCATCCAGCCTTAATAGGAGAGGAGGTGCCTAGTCTCACTGCAATGTGATATGCTATGACTGGCTGATACACACAGGAGGCCTGCCCTTTTCTGAAGAGAAAGGAGGAGTGGATGGAGGTGAAGAGGGGAAATTGGAAGAGAGACTGAGAGGAGAGGAGCGAGAGAGAGGAAATTGAGATCAGGTTGAGGAAAATTAATTAATTAAGATGGCTTAAATAAAAAAAAAGATTGTTGCCCAGGTCACCAAGAGTGCCCTTGCACAAACATTGAATCGGGAGATTTTCCCCTCCTCTTAGCTTCTTTCCTTCCGCTTCTGTGTAGAGGTGGTGTCCCGGCTCATTGTGCCATCTCCAACCATGTGCTCTCATTTATTCCTGCAGAAGGAAAGTGTGGCTCAGGCACACATATCTTTGACGGAGATCTGGAAAAGGAGGATAATGGACATATGTGTTTCCTTAAGACATTCTAGGTAATTATGTGTTTCTTTACTGTAAAGTTTCTCCTGTCCACACAGTAAGGCATTTATCTTACTGTGGTTTAACTTGCCCATGGTAGGATGTCTAGCAACATCTCTGTCTTTGCTAAATTGATGACAGCATCTGTCTATCCTCTCTACTCCCACTTACCACGCTCTAACTTTCAGAAATACCCGCTTGCAAAAGAGGAAACATTCTCTTGGTTGAGGATCATACTCTAGACAAATGGATCATTTCTCCAAGGGTGTTTATCATTACAAAGAGTTTTTTAAGAATGAAATTTTAAGCCTGGCGGTGGTGGCACATGCCTTGAATCCCAGCACTCGGGAGGTAGAGGCAGGTGAATCTTTGTAAGTTTGAGGCCAGCCTGGTCTATAAGAGCTAGTTCCAGGACAGGCTCCAAAGCTACAGGGAAACCCTGTCTTGAAAAACAAAAACAAACAATAACAACAAAAAGAAAACAAAACAAAAGAATGAAAATTTAAAAGTCCTCAAAAGATATCTGGAGGCTCCTTGTTTAGAGGTCCAAAGAAACATTTACAAGTGACTGATCATTACATTTGTCTTTTTGAAGATCTGAAGCTTAGAAACTCATTCACTCTAGATTTTGGATGGGGGCTGAATAGGCCAAGTGTTATGAGCTATCTAAAGACTCTTCCTGATTGTGTATTTGGGTTATTAAATTCATCCCCTGTGATCTTCTCCACTTTTAAGGCTGTCACAATAGACTGTTTATGCACTATGTTAGACTCCTTTCTGGCACTGTGACAAGATACGGAGAAAATGAACAATTTCTGAGCTCTCTGTGCATCACATTGGGAAGCACATGTTAGGAGAAACAAGAGCTGTAATATCTGCTTTAAGGGTGGGATCCCAATGGCCTAACTTCTTCCCATTAGGCTCCACCTCTTAAAGGTTTGATCCCCTACTAGTACCGTGGACTGCTGATGGACCACATGGCTCCTGGAGCATAAACCACACCATTATATATATTTAATAATAACATAATAGAGATGTCTGAGAGGATGCTACTCCAATGATTACAGTTATGAGAATGACATTCATCAAGTGATTTATATGATTCAGCAACTGTGTTGAGTGCTGGATATGGAATAATTTACTTCTAGCAGCTCTTTGTAATGGATGATATTCACAACTGTGTAGCAGATAAAGGACAACATATGTTACTTGTTGGGACTATTAGTGCTTGACTTCGTGCAACAGTCTTCCTGAGTAGCTGGTATATGCCAAATATCCTGAAGAATCAAAGGAAACATGCCATACATTGGTTATCTTAGAAAATGAGTTGTACCATCCGTTTTTCTGTGTTGTGATTTTTATACAAGTCTGTTTCTAGCACTTGTGAGGGGCTGTCTTATTGCTTTTGGATCTCTGGTGTTCATCCCTGTTCTGATTTGATTTTACTGACTTGGTCTAGATTTCCCCTGGGAAACTGGAGTCTCTTTTGTGGGATTACCTATCAGACGGGCATGTCTATGTGGCATTGTCTTTATTGCTGGTTGATGTAGGATGGCACAGCACACTGTGGGTGACACCGTTCCTGCGGAGATAGTCTTGGGTTGTATAAGAAAACGAGCCTGGCATGAGTCAAAGAGTGAACCAGCAAGCAGTGTTCCTCTAGAGTTCCTGCTCCAGGTTCCTGCTTTGAATTCCTGCGTTGGCTTTCCTTCATGACAGATTAACACCTGGGAGGGTAAAATGACACCAACCCTTTCTCCTCAAGTGGATTTCAGAGAAAGTGTTTTATTGAAAGAACAGAAAGCACACTAGAACAACCACATACCATGAACCTCAGTGTGCACCGAATGGATAAGAAGTGGGCAGGAGGATGGGGCAGTAAAAGAAGCTCCACTGGCTTCTCATTTCCAGATTATTTGGTTTAGGTACCGAGTTTCTTTTTAAGTTTTTTTTAGATTTATTTTTATTATTTTATGGATATAAGCATTTTACCTGCGTGAATGTATGTGCAACATTTGCCCAAGGAGGTCAGAAGAGAGCATCGGATCCCCTGGAACTGGAGTTATAGGCAGTTGTGAGCTGCCATGTGGATGCTGGGAATCAGACTCTGATCCTTTGCAAGAGCAGCCAGTGCTTTTAATCACTGATGCAACCAAGACTCTTAAGACACTCTGTCCCACAGTTCCTGTTATGAGGATGTGGTTTAGTAAGAAAGTAAGTATCTTTTCTGAATCACCTATTTTATCAAGGATATTCTTAGATGTTATTTCTTATTATCTTTGCATGGAATAGATATGGAATTATTAAAGTCCACTGTCTTCAAGAACAAACAACAAAGGTTTAAAGATGCTCTTGGGTCACTTTTGTTCCAGAACAAGTAATTTCCATAAATCAACATTATTGTGACAGTGAGTCTTTGATGCCCACTGATTTCAGAATCACCATGGCAACATACCTCTGCATGTGGTTATAAAGGCAGTTCAATAAAGGTTTAACTGAGGAGAAAGACCCATCCTGAATGGAGGTGACACCACTCCATGGCCTTGGGTCCCAGGCTGAATAAAAAGGAAAAAAAATGAGGTGGGTATCAGTGTTCCTCTTTCTCTGCTTCCTGACTTGGAACATCATATGACAGGTCACTTCATGTTCCTTGCCATGATGAACAGTATCTCCTCTAAAGGTGAGCCAAAGTAAGTCATCCTTCCTTAAGTGGCTTTCTGTCACAGCAACAAGAAAAGTGATCTGTCCAATTACTTTGCTGGAATCTCTGCTACTTTAAATGCACATCATTCTGTAGAAAACCATCCCACTTCCTAAAAGGATTTTGTGTCATGGTACTCTGACTGAACTGCTGTCTTCTTTCTGCTGGACTTGTTATGGTACTCTAGCATCTCATTTCCTTCATCCCTAAAATATGAACATTGCACATTCACACCATCTGATAATATCAGTGAGTACATTGAAATCTTTAAATGAAAGTCCTTACATACACAACCAATATGGTCACTCATTGACTGTAAACAATGAAAAAGTATCCTGGGGCTATAGCATTCAATGTAGTTCTTTCAATTATTTTATTTCCAAGTGGAGACAAAGTGGATGCATAAAATGTCCCAAGAACCACACTTTACAGAGTCCAGCATTCTTTTTGGTTCTAATAGATGTAAGGGTTAAGGAGATCATACCATTACTCCAGCTTGTGGCTCCGAGGAGTCTAGGTACATCAAACCAGATGTTTTCATGCCCTCCAGCTGTTGTAGGAAAACATTTTCAGACTGAGAATGAGCATCATGCTTGTCATCATTGCAGTGAGCTGTGCCTAGCTTCCAGCGACATGGAGGCCAGCAAGCACGTTTATGAGTTTTGATATTGTTGAGCTCTGCTCATTCTTGTGGTCTGCTTTCTTTGTGTGCGAGACAGGCTTTAGAGAAGGCATGTTTTTCACTCTATCTCTCTTTTGGTATTTTCTTGGGGACAGTCTTGATTGAGGACAATTGGGGATTGCCCAATGGCCAGTAGAGTCACGAGATTGTTATCTTATTTTCCAACTGGATGAAGTGCAAGAATTGCTTTCTCCTAAAAGCTGCCCATATGTTGACCTGCATGGTCCTAGTTTGGGGATAGCCTCTTAACCTTTGTATGAAGGATCATTTCGGCCCATCAGTGTTCTAGAACATCAACTAACTGCTTCTATTGCTATTTCAGACTTTTCCAGTGGTAAAGCTGCAACAGCTGGAGTGCAGAATGAACAAAGAAGCAGATAAAACATCTGAGTTCACTTATCCTTTGGAAAACTGCCTCTTCCCTTGTGTCTAATCCAGTATGCACGAGTTCTGGGTACCAGGTCGGAGAATAGAATGTCCTGGGACATTTGTGTCTGAAATATCTCCCTTCTTCATGATATCAGACAAGGATGAAGTCATTTGAGAAGCATGTTCCCCTCTGTCAGCTAGTCACCATTCAATAGATGTAAGGCTAAGTTCCAAACCAGGACGTCAGTGACCCTGGTGTCCAATCAAATATGTGGGGAAGGTAGCATTCCCATCCCAAAGCTCTTAACATGGCAGTTTTGACAACGGAAACACTGTTACCTTAGAAATATGCACCGTTGCGCAAAAAGCTTTTTATCTTCAGACCAAAATAAATGCTTGTGTGGTTAAAAATACACTCAAAAGAAACCTCAGGAAAACCTGGAGTAAATTAGCCAATTGATGTTAAAATTACAGCGGCTGGTACTTTTGCCTATTACTGTCCCACACTGGCTATGACCTTCTGAGTGCCTACCTAATAGCCTCCCTCCCCTTCACTCTCAACACTGAATGTATTTTCATTTTCCCATGTTAGGCTTTCTTTACTCTCATCCTTGGACGCATCATCTGCTGCTTATTGAAATCCTTTCTGCCCGGAGACCATTCAAAGTCAGGTAGCATAGGACTAGGTTTTCCATCCTGGGCTTCTTTGAAAATGAAACTCCGCATTTCCATTGTATTCCCTTAAAGGAAGCAGGACTCTCTGCTCAGAAAATCTGTTTCCCATCACCTTGAGTCTTTGGGTATCCCCTGTCTCACGTTAGTTCGCCACAAACGGGCTTACTCATTCTGGGTTTCCAGACCAAGGAAACCACCTTCCTTTCTGTAACTGAGTGACATTGAGTGGCTTTCTCTGTGCCTGCTCATCTGAAAGGAAGGCTTTCCAAGTACCCAGTGGCTTGACAGTGCCAATGTGGGGCAATTAATAACTAAAGACAAATATCTCTGAGGAATTCTCTCTCAAAACAACTTGACCCAAGCCAAACTTGTTGAGAGAAAGGATGGGTACTAGCGTGCCCCATAAGCCCAACATCACTTTTTCCTGGTTTGGTGCCCTTTTCATTTCTCAATCTGCCTCCTGCTGTTCTTATAGTCTTTATTTAGACCATACTGAAATGTGTGGCATTTTGGTCAGCCTTGTGATTTAGACATAGTGTGTAAACACCCCAAACCGTAAAAGCAACCAGTCATCCTATGGGCATTGATAAACTTTGGCAAAAGCATGAAATTTTAGTATACAAGTTTCCTGGCTGCAAAATCACCTTTCTCCTGGCATCTTTGAACTTTCCTCTCCCAACTTAAATAAGTATTTGCTCCAAATATGGTTTTGAGGCTGCTGCTGATCACTAGAATGTGAGATAGGTTATTATTTCAGTATGACTATTCAGAATGAAAGGGGTAATGAATGAAACGGGTATATCATTTTCTCTCTAATCTTGTCATTGACTAACACAGAGATTTATTTGGACCTTAACAAAGCGCTTAATCCTTACGGATCAGGAAGTGGGTCTTCTGGAAATGCTGATTATGTTTCATTAAGGTCATAGGGCTACCTAATCCTCATGGTTCTGCCTGGTGGTCTTATAGGAAGAGTTTCGTTTCCGTGTCTCTGCATATGCACACAATGAGGGAAGGCGGTGAGCACAGTGAGACACTGGCTGGAAACAAACAAGGATGTAAGTCCTCACCAAGAACTGAGTTTGCTCAAACCTTGGGCTTTGAAGTCTTTACTGTGAGCAGTTAACGGCCACTGTTTAAGTCACCCAGTCTATCATATTTTTTTTTTTGCATCTGCTTGAGATAGTTGACAACAGGTAGCAGAAGTTCAAACTGACTGAAGGACTGAGGGCCGCAGGTGTATCAGGAATGAGATCAGATTCAGAAGAACCCCCAGCCAAGCCACATACTTTCCAGCTATATCCTTAGACCTGAAGATAGCCTTCCATAGGCCACAGCCTCTTAATTTAATGAATTAAGATAATGGTATCTAATTTGCAACATAGACTTCAGGATTTAGGGTGCCTATATAAATAATTTAAAAAAGACTGGAAGATGAAATATGCTTTAAAAATCTTCCTTATGCAATAATTTATTGAAGATAAAGAAAGGGCCTCTGGAACTCCAACAGACATCATTGACTTCCGTAAGACAAAAAGGTGGGACGCAAAGAGCACTAGTTTATTGCATCTTGGTTTTGAACCTTGTCTTTCAGGCTTGTCATCACCGGAGCAAGTCATCCTTCAGAACCTTAGTTTCTTCTCATGTGCATCTCTCCTCCTGCTCATTTTCCTCCCTTCACATCCATCTCCTTGCCCTCCTCCTCATTCTTCACCTTCCCCACTACTACCACTGTCTCCTTCTCTATCCCTTCTCCTCTCTCTCCCTTCCTTCTCTCTTCCCAATGGCCCATAAAAGCTATTCAAGCCTACCAGAGACTAGAAAAGAGACAGGAATCCGTACTTGTTATGCATGTACCTGGCTACCTAAAAGGTTTCATTTACAGTGAAAATTTCAAACATTTCTGGAGGGTCTTACTCACTCCTGGGAATAAGTTGTGATGGTAGAGATGGAAAGCAGTAATAGGTTAAGAACAGCGTGCAACGGGTTAGAGTCATGGTTCCAAAGTACCCTATCCTGATCGGGGCTGCAATGGTTTGGATTTTAAGATGTACCCCCATCTCTCTGCGGACTTGTGAAAACACAGATTCCCAGGATTATCTAGGAAGGACCTGATATAGTAGGTCTGGATTACGATATGATAAGGGCATTTCTCAAAAGTTCCTAGAGCAGTTGATCCTGCTAGGGACCACACAGTGAGGCTGGCTGCTCTGGGGCTGTTCAGGCAAGTAACCCACCTCTTCGTATCTCACCGTGCACCTCTCAATTACGTTGAGATAACTGAGTCTATAAAGCTTATCAAACATTAGCACCTTCTCATAGGCCCAAATGATGTAAGGGTGATCAGATTTCTGAAAAGTCTTCTTGAGTTGTAACCACATCCCAGGAAATGCCTACAACTATAGGCAGGACTTGGGAGTAGGGAAAGGGATGTGCCTACCACTGCCCTCGGGTTGCAGTCTCAACGGGAGATAGCAAGCAGGCATTTGTTCTTCTGCTCGCTGTTGCAAAACTAGAAGCACATAACTAATAAGGAAGCAATGGTTTGGAGTTTACAGGCTGAGGATAGACACAAGAGGCAGAACGACAAAGTGGATTGTACTCTGATAGACCCCACGAGGAAAAACAAGCTCTGTGGAAGGTTAGAGGCCTAGAGGACTAACCCAGCTGGACCTGCCAGGAAAGACTCACAGAAAGGTGTTTATGCTTGGTCTTGAATGGGAGAGCAGGTAATATGCGGACTAACACCATATGAACATTCCATACTATTCTCATGTTTCAATATTCTTAGAACCATATCCCCAGCTCCGTTCTAAGCATCTTTCATAGACCAGCTATCTAAAGAACTACTCCTATCCTCTCTTTAAAAGATGAGGCAACAGAAGGGAATAGAGCTTTGAAGCTTGTCCAAGGTCCCAGTTAGTGACCAGTGAAGCTTGTTGGGCGTTTCCGTGGGCTGGCTGAGGGCCTGTGTGCTTGAACACTTTAACATACTGGCTTTTCTGAAAAGGGCAGGAGGAACATTCCTAAGCGGAGAAAGTACCACATGCACAATCAAAGTTGGATGAGAATTCTTAATGGATTAGGGAGTGGGTGGATAAAAGTCAAAAAGAACAAAGGCAGAATGGGGATAAAGTCGGGGAAATGCTTTGGGCAGAGGAGAAGCAGTCTGTGGGATAGAAGGAGATTTAATTTATTTTCTGAATGATGGTGTCCGTCAACAATTTTGGCAAAAAGCTGAATTCTGAAGACAACAGGGAGGTTAGATTCAAGTGTTAATCCAGGTCAGGGTTTCCCCAACTGCATGCTCAGCCTCGAATCACTGGCACAGAAATATATCAAAACTGACATTCATTTTAGTGATTTCTTCTCAGCTTAATAAATTAAGATATTATAATATCAACTATGCAGATTAAGTATTGCATGTATACATATTTTAAGACATTTATTGGTATGTATATTCAGTTTTATGATGTAAGTAAAACATAACTTGAGATGATTGATTTTTTCAGGTGGACCTTGCATGATCATTGACCCATTTTAGAATCTGATAACTTTGCCAACGATCGTATACTTTATGCATTCTTGTTTGAAAGGGTGATTGGACGGACAGGAAACCCCACTGAAGTGTAATATTCAATACGACCTCATGCAATCAGAACATAGTTGAGGCCAAGATGCATGCTTGGTCCATGATAAAGGAGGCTAGGGATGAAGAAGAGAGTAAAGAAACACACAGCTTTCGTATCTGACCCTTGAATTTCCCCTTTGAGCATGTGTGGAGCTCTGGTGCTGAGGCACTAGATAGCCTGAGTCTGTGTCATCTCATTGGCCCACTCCAAGCCTCTAAATGTAGCTTATGTATCTGCTTTACTATTGATCTTACTTTATTTTTATCTTATTACTCTCTTTGTAAGTTCTGGGAAAAGCATAGAATATGAAATTTACCTTAAACAAACTATTAAAGGTATAGTATATTCTCAGCTATATGCACCATCTTGCACAGCATAGTTCTAGAACATTTTTTACACAATCAAACCATATATCCATTGGACAGCAATTTCCCATTTTTTAAAAACCATAGTCCCAGACAAGCACCATTTGTTGTTCAGTTTTGATGACTTTGATTACTGTAGGTTTTTCAAAGAAATGAGAGGACATAGTATCTGTCCTGTCTGACTGCTGACCTTCACTTCGTACAATGTCCTGAAGGTTCATTATGCAGAATTTTCCAGTTCTCATTTCTCAAAGTTGAGCCATCCCTTGCCTTTTTTAATTGTGGAAAATGCTGCACTGACTAGAGGAGTTTTCAGATGTTTCATTTACACACTGTTCTTAAACTCTCTCAGATAAATCCTTAGAACTGGTGGGGTTCCATAGGGTGAGTTCTGGCTTTACGTTTCCAGGGGCCTCCATTGTGTGTTCTGTAGTAACTTCATTATTTCACACCCTGACTTGCAGAGTTGTAGGAAGTATTTCAATTTTTCTGCAGTCTTAGCTGATTTGCTTCCTTGCTGTATTTACAAAAGTCATCCTAGCAGATGTGGGGTGATGTTCACTGTGATTTTATATTTGTAGTTCCTTGATGATTCATGCAGGGTATTTCTTTTTTATGTACCTACTGTCCATTTACATGTTTTCTCTGGAGAGATGTTTGTTCGAGAAGTCAAACACACACACAGACTCACACACACACACACAGAGACATACAGACACACACAGAGATAGAGACAGAGAGACAGAGATAGAGACAGAGAGAGACACAGACACAGAGAGAGAGACAGAGAGAGACACAGACACACACAGAGAGAGAGAGAGACAGAGAGAGAGAGAGACAGACACAGACACACAGAGAGAATCTTTAATGACTTCAATATGGAAGGTAATGTATATAAGCACAATAGAGGAACTTCTACTTCCTGATGCCTTTCCATTCTCTTTTCTTGCCAAATTGTCCTACCTAGCACTTCTCTTTGTGGTGAACAGATGTGTGCCATGTGATGCCTTCTCTGTTCCTAATCTATGAGGGAGTTTTCCGTTTTCTTCCTATTGTGTTTGTGAGCTGTGAACTTTCCAGACATGACTTTTACCGTTCAGAAAGAACTTGCTCTAATACCTTGTTTGCTTGAGTTTTTATTCTATCATGAAAAGGCATTGAATGTTGTAAAATGTCTATTGAAAGGATCACGTGATATATTTGAACCCCTCTATGTTTTATCACTTTTATTGGCTTCGAACACTGAAGCAACCTTGAGCTTCAGAGATAAATTCCTCTTGGCCAGGGTTGAAAAGGCTATAATATCCTGCTGAATATGGTTTGCTGCTGTTGAGTAGCTTTGCATCTGTATTCATCAGGGCTAACAACCTTCGGTTTAGTTTTCTTATAGTACCTTTGTCGGGCTTCTAG
The DNA here is from genome assembly GCA_001685075.1 of Bramus lutescens. Taxonomy (NCBI): domain Eukaryota; kingdom Metazoa; phylum Chordata; class Mammalia; order Rodentia; family Cricetidae; genus Bramus; species Bramus lutescens. Next base: position 187,631 of record LOEQ01001902.1, read on the forward strand.
CCCCTGCTTTGGTATCTGTTCTCACGAAGAGAATTTGGAAGTGTTCTCTACTCTTCAGTGTTTTGGAAGAACTTGAGAAATATAACTGTAAAGTCTTATAGGTTTGGTAGAATTTCCCAGGTAAGCCATATGGTCACAGATTGTACAACCTTGGGAGGTTTTAAAATACAGATCCATTCTCTTTATTCATTGTAAGTCGGTTGTTTCTTCACAATTATGCCTTGGTATTTTTTAACCTGTCTAGGGAAATATCTACTCATTTTCACTTAGCTTATATAATTTTTTGTGGTACAATCTTTGAAAAGTGGTGACTACTTTATTTATGATGTGTGTGCGTGTGTGTGTATGTGTGTGTATTCCATAGTGTGGGTGTCATAGTCAGAGGGCTATTGTGAGTGTTGGTTCTTCTCTTTCACCATGTGGGTCCTGTGACTGGAACTCAGGTTCTTCGTCTCTGCAGAGGCAAATTTTAACAATATTTCTTATAATCCTTTATATTTCTATCACATTGCTTATAATATCCCTCTTCATTTCTTGATTTATTTATTTGATTTTTATGTCTAGTTTTTTTTCGAGCCCGGTTATCATCACTAAGGTTTTGCCAAGTTTTGTCTTTTTAAACAATAGTTTAGTTTGATCTTTTTCCTATTTTCCATCTCCATCATTTATTTCCATTCTAGTCTTCTTTATTTCCTTATTTTTACAAACTTGTTGGCTCTTGAGGTGAAATTTAGGATCCTTATTTGAAACCTGTCTTTCCTTACGTAAGCACTGACTATTCTAGACTTTCTTTATACACCCCTTTTACTCATCCTATAAGCTTGATATGTCATGGTCTTACTACAGCAGTCTCCACATATTTTCTAATCTCTTTTTGATTTCTTCTCCAACCTACTAGTTGTTCAAGAGTGCATTGTTTAGTCCTCACACATTTGAGACTTTTCCATTCTTCCCTCTGCTGTTGATTTCTAGTCCCATTCCACTGAGGGTGGAAAAGATACTTGGCCGGATTTCAACCCTGAATTTAAAACTTGTTTTGTGGACTAACTTGTGATCTATCGTGAAGAATGTTCTGAGTATACTTAAGAGTTTGTATTTTGCTGCTGCTTGCTGGAATGCTCTGTGTGTCTGTTAAGTCTGTTTGGTCTTTAGTGCCATTACAATCCTGATTTGATAATCATCTGTCTGGATGCTGTTTCTATTGTTGAAAGTGGAATCTTGAAATCTACTGTTAATTAGTTCTCACATATTTCTAGTCATGCTGACTTTGTATGGTTTAGTTCTCCAGTGCTGGGTTCGTACACATAATGCTATCGTCATAAGTGTGTTCATCACAACATAATCTACCTATTGGCCCTTTTTAACTGCCCTTGCTTCACTGTTTGTTTTGTCTGAAGTACATAGAGCTACTTTCACTCCCTTTGGTATATCAATAACTTCTATTGTTGCTGTGATGAAATACCCCACAAAAGCATCTTAAGGAAGAAGCCAATCATGGTGGAGGAGAAGCCATGGCAGCAGAAGTATGATACAGTTGGTCACATTGTGTTCACAGTTATGAAACAGAAAGATATGGGTGCCGGTGCTTTACTTAATTCCTGTTTCTTTTTTTCTTTTTCTTTTTTTTTAAATTTAAGTTGGGAGCCCAGTCCATAGAATGGTGCTACCTATATTTTGGGTGAGCCTTCCCTCCCCAGTTAAACATTTAAGAAAACAGCCTTACGGGCATACTATGAGATATGTTTCCATGGTGACCTTCTATCCAGTCATGTTGACAGCAAGAGTGGGCTTCATTTTTATAACATACACTTCTGCATCTCTTTACATCAGTCTATGGATTTGTTATATTTCTTGGTGCTGAGGCAAAGTTGCTGACAGAAAGCACCATAAGGTGTAAGGTAACTTGAAGGCTCACTATTCTGCAGGTCCATTCACTCATGGTGGAGAAGACGAGTGGAGTGGCCTTACGGTAGCTAGTCACATTGTGTGCAGTCTGAGGGTGTGGCGAGATGAGGACTCAGCTCACTTCCTCCTTTTAATTCAGTCCAGAGACCACAGCCTGTAGCTGCCCACATTTAGAGCGGTTCTTCCCCTCTCAGTTAATCCTCTCTGAAAGCATGCTCAAAGACAAGCCTAGGTGACTGTAAGTCCTGTCTCCTAGGTGACTGGAAGTCCTGTCTCCTAGGTGACTGGAAGTCCTGTCAAGCTGACTTTGAAAACAAACCATCATGACATACATGTGCCCTTAACTCTAAAGTCAGGCTTTTATATTCATAGTTAGCTTTTAATTTTAAACTGTTAAATCACTCTATTTTAACTGAGGAATTTAATTTATTTATATTAAAGTAATTATTATATAGCTGAAATGCTTTGTTTCTGTCTTTTAGCTGTTTTTTTCTTTTCATCTCTTACTATATTCTTTTTTGTTTCAGTGATTTTTTTCTGTGTGTGTGATGACATCTTTTGATACTTTTCCCATTTTCTTTTGTATATATTCTATATGTTTCTGTGTGGTTATTATGAAGATAACATAAAATATAATGTTTTATCTTAAGCTAGTAATAACTCAACTTGAAAACATTTTTTCTGCTTTTTTCCAATTTTCCCCATTTTATAATACCCATGCCACAAATTATACATGTATTGCATATAAATTTGACATGTTTTATAATTATATTTTATACTTTTAACCCACATACTAGAAATAAAGCTGTCTTACAGATCATTGTTACTATGTTATATAGCATTCAATATTTATCTCTGTGTTTATCTTTATTGACTAACTTTATACTTTTATTTGCCCTTTTCCTACTAATGAACATCTTTTTATTTTAGACTGTAAGACTTCTTTTACTTTAGTCTGTATTCATCTGGGAATTTTATCATTCCTTATTGTTGATGGATAGAGTTGCTGGGTATATTAGGCTGTGTCAGCATCTTTTTTTTTTCCTTTCAGCAATTTTGTTTTGAGACAGGATTGCACTCTGTGCCCCAGGGTGTCCTGGAAATCATTGTGTCATTCAGGCTGGATTTGAACACACAACAATCCTCCTGTCTCTTCACCTCAAGTGCTATGGCTATAGATATGAACTGTCAGTATTTTGAGTTTGTCACCTCATTCTTTTCTGTAGTGTTGCTGCTGAGAAAATTGACTGACATTTTTAACAGATCTTCCATATATCTGATGTGGGATTCTTTACTGTATGCTATGAATATGTTTTATTACCATTGGTTATTAAAGAAGCTGTTTTAGCTAATGACTTTAGAGTAAAGTCAGGTGGGAAATCGAAACAGAGATATAGAAACAAAGTAGGCAGAGTCAGGGAAGTGCCATGTAGCTGCTGAAGGAGAAAGATGTCGGTCACCAGCCAGAACCTTACTGGTAGGCCACAGCCTTGTGGTGGCTCAGATTAATAGAAATGGGTTAATTTAAGATGTAAGCATTAGCTAGAAATATGCATAAGCTATTGGCTAGTGTTGTAGTTAATATGGTTTCTGTGCTATTATTTGAGTCTAGGTGGCCAGGAAATGAGTGAACAGTCTCTGTCTACATATACCCCAAACCTTTTTGCTGCTTTCAAATCCTTCCTTTCTTCCTTTTAGACAATTTTATTATAACATGTGCTATTGTAGACACTTGCTTAAACCTTGTCAACGGTATTTGGATTTCTTGTCTGTAAAATGTCTGTTTTTCTTTAGATTTTGGTAAGTTAGGGACATTATTCCATTAAATAAGCCTCCTGTCATTTCTTTCTCTCTTCTTCTTAAATCATCATATGCACACATTATGTCATTTAATGATATTCAGTCCAGTTCTTTTGCTTTGTTTATTCTGTTTTTTTGTTTTACTACTCTGATGAACAATGAAAAAAATTTTTTTTTAAGTTTTTGGTTCTTTCTTTTGTTTGACCATGTTTTCCATTAAACCCTTTTCAAGAATTTTCATTTGGTTGTTATGTCCTTTGGCTCCAAAATTTGCTGTTTTTTGTATTTTTCAAATCATTATTTATATAATTTATTAATTATAAACGAGAATATAAATAATCTCATTTCATTCATTATTTTGCTAAGCATGCTCATGATGGTTAAATTGCATCCTTTAAGATAACTCCTTTATTTCTGTTTCTTTAGGGTTGATTTTGCTAATTTACTTTTGTTCTTTTGAATGGGTGTCTCCTTTTATTATTGTTGCCTTGGCGCTTTGTGTTGGAACAAACACAATTTAAAACACAATAGCTCTCCCTGTGCGTACCTACTGGCTTCTTCCAAGGAAAGACCATCACCATCAGCTTGATGAGATTAGATTATATCATGCTTTGTAATTGTATTTTCTCAAGCCTTTTTCATGAATATATTTTCTCTAGCCTTGTAAACATCAAGCTTATGAGATATGCTCATTCCTTTTTATGAACATTCACAACCCTTTATTTCCCCTGGTTTCTGACAATGACAGAGCAGTTTGTCTAAAAGCAGCCTGTTTCTCATTGATTTTATAAGCCCACAGGATTATAGAGTATATTAGATCTTGCCAGTTCTCTAAATTATATGAGTCAGAATAAGTCCTTTGAGAAGCCACAATAAAGTCTTAATGTATAGAAAAATTAGGGTCTCTTGTTGGCTGTACCACATCTTCTTGGAAAATACACAGATCTCTATTATTTATAGTGGTCTTCCAGTATATGGAACATGTCAGATTCCACCAGTCCCAAGGTTTATATAGGTTCCTTGGGGCTCGAGAAATAACTCAGTGGTTAAGAGCACCAGCTACTATTATAAGAGATCTGGATTCAGTTCCTAGTACCTACATGGTAGACCACAAACTCTGAAACTTGAATTCCAGGGGATCCAACTTCTCTCATCTGACCTCTGTGGGCACTGCACATATGTTCTACACACACACACACACACACACACACACACACACACACACACAGGCAAAGCACTTATACACATAAAACGTATGTGATTCACAGATGTATTATACATGCAAAATATCCATAAACACAAAATAAAAATTAATAGATTCTTTGTCTAGCCTTGCTAGAAGGATAGAACATTAGTTAGAACATGCTTCTTCCCTATCCTTCCCAGCATTGAGTGTGAACTCATCCAGATAACTGTCTTTGTTGATAGTTCTCATACTCTGAAGCTCTTTCTTGCCAGCTCTTAGATGAAGGACAGACAGAAGTTAAGTCCTAGTGAAGCCACTCAAAAGGCTGCATAATGCATTCAGGGGCTACTTTTTAAGAGTTGGGAGTGGTCAAACCCGTTGTTTGGTGGCAAGGAGGGCATTGTCACAGAGAATGCCAAGAATCTTCCTGCCAGTGTCAGTGCAGCAGGTCCTGAGTGTGTGTGCTTCAGGAACTGGTTTAGCCAGACAGGTTTTCCCAAAGGAACCTGGTCTCGACTGTCCAGCCAGTGCCTCTGCAGCAGGAAGTAGGGACCAGGCCCACAGCTTCCTTTGTCAAGGTTTGGATGATATCACTATTTCACTATTCCTGTTCAGTCAGCTTCAGAAACTACTTTTTAGGCAGCAGCAAAATAATTTTGGAAGTTTTCAAAACAATATTTTATACTATATTTGCTATGTATTTTAGTTCTTTGGCTAATGTTCTTAAAAGCTTAAGATTCTGTACTCTAATAAATTAGACCTTCTCTGAACATACCTTAAAACCTTTAAAAATCTGAGCTTGGTAAGATTTTAAAATTTAAACCCATTATACAATTATACAGTATAAATTTGGAGTCATAGGATGGACCAATCAAATTCTATTTATAGTGTATCTTAACATCAAATACCCATTCTTTGGAACCAAACACTTTCTAATCTTGACAAGTAGACAATGAGATCTGATTATATAGTAAATGTTCAATAGTTGAGTAGCAAAGTTTTACCCCTGATGTCTTGTTCTCCTCCCAACCAAATGGGACTCTCTTGGTTTGTGGACTGAGTTTAGTTCAGCTTTGTATGTAGTGGAATGTGCTGCTTCCTGCTGAGGGGAAGTTTAGTTTCTGGAAACTTATGGTTGGATTATCCTGATCCCAAATCCTTAGGCTCGTCCTCACTCCAATCAACCAGTAAGAAGGGATTACAGTACCCAAGTACTGGTGCATTTTGCTCTTGTAACTGGCATCATACAGATGGCAGAAGATATCTTGAAGTTGAGCTCTTTCATTTGGTATCAGAGAAATAGTTCAGATGTTTTTGACATTTTTAATGGCGTCATCTGTCTTTCTGGATCCTTATGCCATGAGGAATTCTCAGAGGACCCCCCCCCCATCTTCTGCTTCACAGTAGCAGGTAGCCCATCTATTTCCAGACTGAGTTAGGATGAATAAAACCATCTCCAGTCTCTTATCTATCTTCTTCCCATGTCCTTATGACAATCTTAGTTTACAATAAAGCTCACTCATACCATTCCCTACCAACAGTTTCTATTACAGTTGGAATCTAAACATTTTCCTGAAGGCTCATATGTCAGCGTTTGTCAACTTGTTGCTACGTGATCATGTCATAAAGACTCTGAATCACATGTAGATAGCCCAGCTGAGATAGCCCAACTGAGATAGTTCAACTGAGATAAAAATAGTATTTTAATTTTCGTTCCCCTTTTTCCTGATATTGATAATTGATTTTAATGTGACTTGGAAGACTTGGCTTGAGAGACTTATAATTTGATCTTTTGTTTATATTAAATATACTACTGCTAACTTTCATCTTACTAGAATTCTTCTGGGATCATATCTAACTACTTGAATTGGAAGACAAGATCATGTGTCATAGTAAAACAACCTTTATGGGTCTATTATCATGTGAGAGTCGAAAATGTAATCTTGCATTAAGCAGCCTTTATCTACTATTGTCTTTAATGCATATAAAATGCTAATAATACCGCAGGTATGTTTATTATTATTTATTTGCAGTGCTAAGGGATTGAATCCAAGGCCTCATGCACACAAGGCAAACACTCTACCAACTGAACTATATCCCTATTCCCAGCATTTAAATATTTTAAGGATATTAAGGATAACTATTCAGGTATTTTTAATGTCTACAAGGTCACAGCAAAAGAGATCTTAAGAGCAGCCTCCGACTAATGACAGCTCATACTGAAATTGGTACTCTAGACTTTTGAAAAATGGGAGGGAGGCCAATGAGATTTGGGAAGACAAAGTAATACTAGATGCTAGAAAGTTTGATTTGAAGATCTGAATGTGTAAAGTGAGATGTGGGGAAAGCTGGCTTGTTGGGGTAGATTGGAGCATATGAGGGTTGACATGGGACAGAAGTGTGGAAGGTTCCATGGGAAGAGGAGCAGACTGAAAGAGTAGCTAGAGTGTGGAGGGACGAGAGGGCATAAGAGCAGGACTTAGCCTCCAGAAATAATCAGTACTAAGCCTTTTGGTTTGAAATAACTAAGAGAACAAGAGAGGTTACTTTGGAAGACTACTCAGGGGTTCTCTGTGGGTGTACTGTCTACAGCTATTTCTGTGAACTCACTGTCTTGATAGAACGAGCTTGGAAAGCTCTGCATCCTCATTCCCATCACCATACCACTTTGCAGCTCGCCTGAGAGCTCATGGTATTCACACAAGAGAGGCTCATGGTATTCACACAAGAGATGTCATGCCGGGCACGGCAAGAGTCAGTGACTAATAGTCTCTTAAAACAGGTTTGGCTTGCACTTAAAGGCGAAGCGCTGTTCTTGTCCAAGTTTGGCATTTGCTCAGCTGTTGAAGGCCCAGTGTTTCAAACTCAGCTCTAACTCTTCCCGTGTGTTATGAGTTTGGCTTTTTGGCAAAGCCTGGTTTCCTGTTTCTAAGAAAAAAGACTCATGAGAGAGCCTTAATAAAGCTTCTTGGACATCAAAATAACATTTTGATGAATTAATTGTAAATGAATCAGAAACATATGGAATCATTCTCTGGAGACACACATGTTTAAAAGATGAGGGGGGAGTTTGTTGCTCCAGGCTAAATGTGTTTTCAGTTTTATCAAGTGCAGAACACTTAGGGGGAAATAGGGAATGGGGAAACTGGATTGTCAACCTTTGCTTTAAGTAGATGAAGCCATTTAACAGTCTTATTTGAGGCCACCTTTTGTTATGTCACATGAAGTTCAACCATGATGAATAACACCAGCCAGGTTTTACAGCTCATACCATTACATACTAAAGTTAGTCTTAATGGCTGAGACCCTGGGCCTAGCAAGCTCAGGAGCCTAGGAGAGGGCAGATCTTGTTTTCATGATCTTCCAGAGCTCAAGGTAGATTGCTTGATAAGAAGTGGTTTCCCATAAATCACTTGTTCATCTACCAATCTTTTATTGAATACTCCTCTTTTCTCGTAAATGTCTTCCGAAAGAGCAGAATAGCTTTCTGGAAATTTTATCTGAAAAAGAAATGCGGCATCCCAATGAGATAGCACTTCACATGCATTAGGAAAGCAATTGTCAAAACAAAAACCCAGAAAATAGGTATTAGAGAAGAGGTGGAGAAATACGGGTATTTGGGCACTGTTAGGGGTTGTAAAATGGTGCAACCAATATGGAAAATTACGTCATAGGGTCCAGCAATTCCATTTCTTCTATATACATAGTAATTGAAAGGAGGGGTTTGAAAAGATGTTTGTATATTTGGTTCATAACTTCATCACCCATAATAACCAAAAAGTAGAAGCCAAACAAAAGTATAATGGCAAATGAAAAAAATACACAAAATACTTTAAGCACACATAATGGAATATTATTCAGTCTAAAAGTTAAAGAGATATTAATCTGTGTTATAATACAAATAAAGCTAGGACCATTGGCTAGGTGAAATGAGCCATTTACAAAAGAAAATTCTATGTGCTTCCATTTGGATGAGGAATGTAATCAAAATCAGAAAGACGAGCAACATACTACTACCGAAAATTGAGAGACTGAAGGAAGACAAATTCAATTTTGTGAGATTAAAGACATTGCAGAAATTGGTTTTTACAAGAGTTTGAATGTGCTTAATGCTACTCAGTGGTACACTTAAGTGTGGTCAAGATATAATTCCCCCCTTGCTCTGTGTGTGTGTGTTTGTGTCTTATGTTTGTGTATGAGAAAGTGCAGGTTTATGTTATATGGAGAGAAGAGGTCAACGAGCCTCAGATGTCACTCTTTAAAATGCCAGCTATCTTGTTTCTTTGACTTTTGAGTCATCTGCATTTTTGATTTTCCATTTTACTGTTTTTTTTCTCTTTTAAAATTTATCACGTGCATGTATGTGAGGGTGGAAGCAAGAACAGTACCTTTGATCTCCGGGACCTAGAGTTATCGGCCATTGTGAGGAGACCCAGATGGGACAGTTGAGGCATCTCTCCTTCCCTGCTTTTGTCCTCTTTAATCCTTCCATTTCACGTTATTATTTCCATTTTCCATTATAAAAGAAGAAGTGTATTTTTGTGGTTTCCCCCCTCTGTTTATTTACTTTTTTGCTGAATGCTTATTGTCTTAATTTAAGACCCGAAAAATCCAGAGTCCTGGACACTCCCTCTCCAGTCTCCCCAACTCTGGGCTGCAATGACAGCTTGCTATATGACAAAGCACACATGATGGCGTTGCTGAGAGCTTCCTAGGGCTACACTCAGGTGAACTGGGCCTTGGTGGCTGTTTACCACGTGGGTGGGGATGGGCTAGTTTGTGAGGAGCTTCTCTGCTGGGTGCCGTAGCTGTTTGCTGTTCCTGCTCAAATACACAAATGCATGCAGGTAGCCTTTGGTGTAGTGTTTGCCATCTTTCCAGGATCTCTATCCAATTATCTCTGGGAGGAGAACACTCTATAATGAACAGGGTAGGGGCATTCGTGAGAAGGCTGGGGGAGGAGCTAGGGTGCCCGTTTTAGTCTTGAAGTGACTATGACCCGATCCCCACTATGGCACTTGGCCATCTGGATTGTTGTGGTTAATTTTCCATTCATTTGAAACAAGTGTGTGTGGGCAGGAGCCTGTGGGAACTAGGGATGGAAGAGATATAAAGTTATTTTGAGCATTTCATATTAGTCATTTTTCACGTACGAAGTCACCGACTGAAACAAACACCGGGCAGCCATAGACGTCACTGGTAAGCGATACATACGTCTTGTTTGAAGAGAGGCTCTCACAGCTGTGATTAAGTCCTGTTAAACATTAGTTGCCACCGGGACCGGAAACATTTCCACTGTGTGTGCTCACTCCCGAAAGGCCAAGACTCAGGAAATACACGGGCTTTAAGGACTCTTCTGGCTGGTTCCGTAAGGGCTTTGGGAATCAAAAGAGGAAAACAAAGTCATATGACCACTGAGATGTTGATTATTTGAAAATTTACTTATAAGCCCCCCCCAAACAGTTTCCTTAATCTTCTGTGTCCTTTGGGGCCCACTCTTTTTCAGTGCTTCTACATTTAACTGTGATTTAGTTTCTCATTTAGCTGTAGCATTTCAAATTCTGTCCATGGTAATTTACTGGTACACTGGAACATTCTAGAACAATCATTACACACACATTACAGTAATTCTCGGCAGTGTTGATTTTGATGGTCTTAATCTAAAACTGGTGGGCTGGATTATTTTTAGTGCACTCTTGGGATTTTGCTAGAAGGAAAGCAGAAGTCTTTATAGAGAGAGGGTACAGCTTTTTTTATTAGTATTATTAAAGTCATAGAGTTAACCTCCTACCAAGTGTGTGGGTTCTGCCTCTGTGGATTTAATAAACGATAGGTAAAGAGTATTCGGGAAGCGTGCATTTTTGTCTTGTCATTCTTATTTGACTAATTTGGTGTGACAGCTTCAGGATTGATGTTGCTAGATGCTGTGTGCAGTTTAGAGACCACCTCCCATGTGAGAGCACAGAAGCATGATCTGGGCAAGCATGGCAGAATTTGATGAAGAGACGCAAGCCTCCCAAGACTTTGGCAGTCTTGGTGTTGACAGCTGACCACTTTTATTCAAATAGGCCGTTGCCCAGTCAGCTTCCTAGGGAACCCTGGAACAATGTGAGCCATGAAGGACATGGTGACGTGGGGTTATTTTCCTTCCACTAGTATGATAGTGAAATAGCCTAGACTACAATACACACCACATAAACCCACAACTCATTTGTCCTTCCCTTCTCCTTCCGTTGAGTCTTCTGTGTGCCTCCCTTCTCTTTCCCCATTCTTCTCTTTCTCCCCCTCCTCTTCCCCTCCCACTTCCTAATACTGAGGATAGAACCCTAACTCTGTGCAAGCTAGGCAAACACATTACTAATGGCCACACCCTCTCCTTATTTGGATTTAAAAGTTAAAAAGCAAGACTGCTTTGAGAAAGAGCACATGGTTCATATGCCATTGTGTATTCATAGAAATTTGAGCTAATGGTGAATTCTCATTTCGTTTGGGAATAAAGATCTCACTCATAGCCTGGGGAGACATCTGAGTACTGGCTCCTCTAATTCCTCTGTGTGCGATTACTTCCACATTAAATTTTTTAAAAAATTATTTATATGTTTCCTGTTGGTTCAAAGAAAAGCTCAAATATGATAAATTCTCGTGGGAGAACTTTGTATCAGAGAAGAAACAGCCTCTGATAAGGCAATGGAAGCATGCTTAGTTTTTTTTTAAATAAATTCCAACTATAATTCATAGATTAATTGGTCCTTCAATTGGTTGATGTAGGAGGGTCATCTGTCTATGTGTTACTCTCATTGGTTAATAAAGA